>JAPQRN010000732.1:0-15513 GCA_037367275.1 Coranthus polyacanthus | reverse complement strand
TCATTGCTGTTTCTTGGATGGTCAACTGCTTTGTAAAAATATTATACCTGGAAATTAAGTTGGAAGACAGTTGTCTTTCCCACAATGACAAGTTTGTGGCACAGTCAGCATGCCTGGTTGAAAATGTCTCTTGATGTTGTATTCAGATTGATCTGACTGCTTGTATTAACTGGTGAAAAAGTAGTCATAATGTTCAGTAATCTAGAAAAGTGAGGATACAATACAGTGAGATGCATCGAGAATTGTAATTGAATTGAATCATGAAGCCAGTGAAGATTCACACCTCTATTCAGAGGCGACGTCCCGCCCCTCCACTGTGCCCCTTGGGACCTTATTTCAGAAGAAATATAAACAGTGGTCAATGGCAAGAGACAAATTGTTTTTTGATCCCATTTGAATTGTGCGATCAGCTACATGTACAATGTATGTCTATTTAAAATATCATTTTGCAAGTGAAGAAAGTTGGAGTTTGTCGTAAAGATAGTAAAGTAACATCTAGTATTGAGTGAAGCGGCTCAGTGGATCACATGTCTCATCTCACATGATACATTTCACCAAAACGCCGCTACCTCGACACATTTCACCTAATTCTTCAATAATTATCTTTTATACTGATAAACATCATATGTTTAAATGATAGCATAATTCAAAGGGGATCGTCATTGATCGTCAGCCTAGAAGTATATTTAAAACTCAGCATGCTATTAGCTGTCATCTAATGGGAACATCAGTAAATACCAATTGAATTTTATTCAAATATTTGAGTTGATCTACATGTTGGATGAGAACAGCTAAGAGAACAATGGAGGTGGAGTGTTGACAATCTCTGAAAATGACACACTTTGAAGCCAAAGCCTGATTTAACATATTTATTTTTGATGTGAAGTTGTTCATTGTTGTCTTGTGTTTTCAGAGAAAATCACTGACAGAGACCTTGTTAATTCTATCCTGGATGTGGAAGACCTGGTCAAATATGGCAACAAACAGAGGTATGATCAGACTGTTTCTTTTGCCCTACATGTCTCTTTCTTTTCACACCTAGAGTTCCCCCTTGGTTCATTTTCTTTATATACAATATAAAAAAACAAGCAAACCAAAATGCATCATTAGAAATCACATGAGAATAGTCTCATTGGTCAGATACTGTATGTCTGGAGCAGGAACAAGAAAGCCAATACTTGAAGAAGGTCAACCAACAGGGAGGAGAGTGAATGTGACACAAAATGAGGTTAATTCTGTACAGCAGTTGTCTGTATGGAAGCTCCAAATAAAAGAAGAAAATAATCAAACGTGATGTTTCAACACACACCTTATGGTGCAACCTAGAAACACCATCAGTGATGTAACCTGGGCTCATCACCATCATACACCCTCACCCAGATGACCCAGCCAGGGGTGATCAGTCCCCGACTTGTGTCTAGGTAGCTTATGTGGTCTACAGGTCACCCCTTTTAATTCACAGCCTTAATTCTTCCTCTCAAATTCCTCCTCCATCCGGTGTCTCCCAAGCAGTCAGTTCCAGCATGACCACCTACCTTGATGATTCTGACACGAGAACCATGTCAGGCCTAAGAATGGTCACAGCTGTGGTGTCTGGGAATTTGACCACTCTCCCCAGGTCGACCTTCCGCTACCAGTCCCAGGCTGATGCCAGACTCTTGGGTTTTTAAGCTGTTGCAGTTTCTCTCCGGCCTTGACAAAAGCAATAGAGTGCTTTGTTGGTAGTTGCTGCCCACTGAGAGAGATACCTGCACTAATACCCTCTGCAATAACCCTCAGCACCTGGTTGTGGTGTTTTTGATAGCACCCCTCTGCCAAGGCTTTTGGGAAACAGCTCAACTTTCCACAACTTTGATCACGAGATCTTCCGGTCCATTGCCTGCTTCCATTGAGTCCATGCACCTTGCTGTTACATCCCAACCATCCTGCTGAAGCAGATTTCCTCCACCCCAGATTTCCTCTATGGACTTGCATTTCTATAGCACTTTTCCACCTTCATTTAAGATCATAAATAACCATCTGGTTTATTCAACGTTAACTCAGGACCAAAAATCATCCGTTAACTGGAAAGAAATAATGATTAGACCACATCATACTCATGAGAACAAACAGGGGTATGATTCAGCACATTGGGGACAGTGCCAGTAAGGTCCATGAATTTCTTCAAATTTGGGACAAATGTTCACTTGGACTGAACTGAGAGTTAATCAAAATAACACTATAGTGTTAAAGTGTTTTTATTTCCAATGTCCACTTTGGTTTCACAGGGTCTGTCCTTACTACCTGTCTCGATCCTTGAAACAGCAAGCAGATGTCATCTTTATGCCGTACAACTACTTACTAGATCCAAAGGTAAGCCTCCCACACTGCGAAACATCGAAAGATGAGGCTTCAGTTACAGTACCTAAGCCTTCTAGAGGTACTTTGGTACACTGACAGTCAATGAAAACTTTGAGGCAACCAATTTTTTTATTTATTTTGATTCATGGCTTCAAATTGAAGTTTGAATGAAAATGTGTTGTGTAACATATAAGAAAACAGATGAGAAGAAAAGAAGGTGAAAACAGTAAATGATGGTAACCAATATAAATAAACCAACATGGCTACTGCCAACCTGTCCTGCACCATACTCTCTCAGACGTCCTCAGACGTTTGTCCCTTGACAAACGTGGCATTTTGACATGCACACAAATGTCAATGGTGGCTTTTTTCGTGGCTATATATAGCCTTACAGAACCAATCCTTAAAATCTACAAAAAAAATGTATTAACTGCCAGAAATACACTCAGTCCGGTTTTTTTTTGATAAATTGTCCTACTGATGTGAAGTAGTGAAGAGTGTCAACAGGACAGCTCTACAATCCCACAACCGGACATATGTCATCAAACAAAAACAAGAAATTTCCCTCAGTTGCCCTATCTTGAAAAATATGCACAACATTTCACCTGAAGGTTTTCATTGACTGTCAGTGTAGATCAATGTTGAACAATGGTACAATATAATACACACAGTAGTTTGATATTTCCACTCAGAGTTTGCACTCTTAAAGCTGCAGTGCCTGTTTTTTAGCATCAATGGCCAAAAATTCCATAATTACGTTCCAGCATATTGTAATTCAAGTGGTCTGGGAGGACAACAATCTTCTACATCTACTCCTTGTCTGTGTTTTCAGGCTGTAGAAAATGTACCCCATGACACACAGATTTTGTCCAATCACAGGTGTTTTCAGGCAGGTAGGCAGGTTAAATAAGTGATTGAGAGCTGTAATTACCAATCACTGATCAGATTGTGTCAGACATGGATGTGACTCTACTGCTCTACTTCGTGTTTCAACACAGAAGCTTGGAAAAGTAGCTTCACTTTTCCATAACGGCATGAAACGACATCGGATTATCTGTATTTATATTTAGTCTGTAGATTTGGACCCAGAGGAGAGAGCTGCACAAGGAAGGTGTGCATTGTCAAATTCTGCCATTTTTTCCTCCAGATTTCGGCTCCTGCAGCTTTAACACTTTTTATTTATTCTTTTAAATACAGAAGTACAATTGGACAGCAAGTAACATAATCCTAACTCTAACTTAAAGCTGCAGAAGGCAGAAATCAGGAGGAAAAAATTGCAGAATTTGAAAATCCATCCAATTCTTCTGCAGCTCTCTCCTCTCAGTCCAAACCAAGGGACTAAATATTAAAATAGATGAGCCTAACACCGTCTTTATGTAAAAATGATGCCAAAATATCATGGTTGTGGAAGCTGCCACGTTGCTTCTGTGTCGAGCCACAGACTAGAGCAGTAGAGTCGCCACCTCAACAAACATTTACCTGAGTGACACTTCTGTAGCAGACAGTTAAGGTCAGATGTAGAGCTCACAGTAATTGGGAAAGCCTTGAATCGGGTGCTGAGGATCTTGTCTTTCCAGATCCAGCTTCATGTGTCCCATCTGGTTTGAGCTCAGGTTGGCTGACTGCAACACCATTCTGTCATTCATGTGTGTATTATGCTGTTGTGTGTTCTGCAGAGCCGCAGGGCACACAACATTGAGCTAAACGGAGCTGTGGTCATCTTTGATGAGGCCCACAATGTGGTAAGACTCTGCTCAGTACATTGACTTTGTATGCATGTCATTATGTCATTAGTGTTCCATTCAAATCTCCACTGAAGATGCAGCATGTGTTAACCAATTACATAATAATCACATTCATCATCAAAGGTGGGGAGTACAAGTACTATATAATATTACTGTACTTCAGTTCAGTAGAGTGTTCAGATGTCTGTACTTTACTTGAGTTTGCATCATTGTGCATTTTCACAACATCAAGACTGGTTTCAACGTAAATGGATGGAACAGTAACACACACACCCTTGGTGAATCCATTGGTGAATGTCACACATGAAAAACATAACATGACGAAAATTACATAAGAGATGTAATAAGATGAAAACACACCTGTAGTATCTGTCATTTAGTGATTTAGTGCTTATTTTGTTCATTTTCTTTATTTTTATTCCATATTAAATCAAAATAGAGTGTATTCTGAGTCGTTATTCAATAGAACAAAAAGTGACATAAAATACATAACAAGACCAAACAGACAGTAAATGGAGACTGGATTGTGCAATTAATGCAACATTTAAAGAGACATTAGACTGACATCATGAGTTGTGTTGACTGCAGGAGAAGACGTGTGAAGAATCCACATCATTTGACCTGACTCCTTATGATGTAGCCTCAGCCATTACTGCTGTGGACTGGCTGCTGGTGGAGCAGGCTAAAGAAGTGAGCCAAGGAGACTCCCTCACTGACTTCAATGCAGAATCACTCAGCTCAGGTGAGAGAGAGTGTTTGTCCCAAATCCAGAGGCTGCACACTTCCATGTAATGCTCTTAAATCAAACATTTGTGAGTTTGTGAGTGTTAACATTTGTGTACTGCGGTGTCTGTGTCTGTTGCAGGTTTGAAAGTAGATTTAACCACCATTGCTAAAATAAAACGTAAGTGTTCTCCTCTGTGATAACATAGATAATTCAGTCTAACCTTGTGATGGAGTGTCACATTGTGTGTTCATCTGTTTGACAGAGATCCTGCTGGATTTGGAGGCTGCCATTGATTCCTATGATGTTCCAGCTGACAAAGGAATCACAAAACCTGGAAGGTATGTAAAAGGATGAACATTTCTTTCTGTCCTCCTATCCAACTTTTTAGTTTATAGTAGATTTTGTCCTTTACTGGACAGACTTGCTGAGATATGTGGTAATGATTTTCATGAACTGATTTCCATTCATGTACATAAAACCAGGTGGTGGTTTGTAATCACACCGATGTCTCTAATGCAGCAAACATTCACTTACTGTATATTTTCTCTAATTTAAAACAACAGAAGTTAACTTAAGTTAACAGAAGTTTTTCACTACTTTGATAATTTCTCATAAAACATGTCAGTGAACAGTGAAGTGGTCTTTCCACAGAGGATGTGAGGCTTTGATTTTTGATGGAACTGTGAAAAAAAAGTTTCCATATTTTTCCACTCACAAACTTGTTTTCTTTGTGACTATTCACTATATCTGACAGCACAATGCTGCAGTTTTTTTCATTAATCATATTTTGGTTTATATGGCAACATATTGCTGCTGAAAATGTTTTTCATGTTACAACAAGTAATTTTCACATATTAATGACATACAAACTTTTTGACTTATAACAGGAAAAATGTCTTGTTATAACAATATACTATGTATAAGGTTATAACGTGATAACTGACTGTTAGAACATAGTGTTTCTTGTTATAACAATTTAGATTTTTATAACAGCAAATGTTTCTCATAACATAAGTTAATATGTAATAACATGAAAACGTCTCCTTTTCCTGTCTCAATGTGATCCATGCTTCTCTGTGGCCCAGCAGCAATGTGTTTCCATAGGTTTCTTCTCTTTAATTGTTCTTCTTATTGTGAACTGAACCAGGATTGGATGAGAAGTGACTGAGTAGAGCGATGTCTGTGGAAGTTCCAGTTGCTCACCATGATTCTGTTCTTTCAGCTTCATCTATGAGCTGTTGGAGAGAGCCCACCTGACCTACAGCAGCAAGACAGCTGTGTATGAAGCTCTGGAGCAGATCAGTGGCTACTTAGCAGGACGTCAGTATGCCTCACTCTGAGCACTCATACATATTGCATGTGATCTACAAACTGCATCCAGTACGTGACCATGCTGCATTAGGATATGACAGAGCCTATGTTTAGCAGCAGAACAGGTGTATCATGCTCATGTGGACCAGCAGCTGGATATGATGCTTTGGTTCTGACCAGAGCAACTGTCTTCCTGTGAATTAGTCTACTCACTTGTTGGCCATACAGACAAGTTCTACAGCAGCCTGTATAGTTAACAAATGTTTTAATTTCTACATTGTAGGAAGGTTCTGAAATTTGTTGTGCTTGCGAATGACACTATTTGATGCTCTGGGGAGAATTTGCAGCAGCTTTTAGAGGTGATCACAAATGAAATAACTAAATTAAAAATGGGGTTTGACATGAATAAGTTATCTTAAAATTTAATCAAAACAAAACTTATGCTCTTTGTAAATTCTAAAATAGACACTCGTATGCAGGTGAGGATGGAGAATGTTAATATTGAAAGATTATGTGGAAATATTAAACCACAAAGTTGACTGGAAACCTATGAAGACTATTAAGCCATTCTAACTTCAAATACGATATGAAACAATAGACTGAAAATAATGGAAATTAACATGTGTGAAACTTTGTTTGAGAGGAAACCACACATGGATAATAAATGTGTAAATAAGATAAATATGAAGGTGTTCATTTGAGTTCCATGTGATTGTAGAGAAGGGGTCAGACCATATCGGTTTCTACTTCTTCATACATCCTCTCAGACATGCTATGTAATGGACGTGGATGTTCGTTTGTATATTTCTTTATATTGAGATTTGGTTGTTTATTGTTCATACCTGTTTTTGGTGTTTTACTTCTTTGTCACGTGTTTGAAATAAATAAATGCAAATGTGTGTGTGCTTCTCATCAGAGCCAGGGATCTTCCTGAACACCAGTGGACTGCAGAAGCTGGCAGATATAATCCAGGTCTGTCAATGACTGTACTTACATGCACTGAGTGTGGAATGCTTATATATCACTATTGTATGCTTGTCTTGTAAGTTTGCAGATACTATTTAGATACTATCAGGTACTGAAAAATGCCGTGTTGTTTGATTCCAAATATCACTATCTAAGGAGTAAGTCTGGTCAGTGTTAGTTCATGCAGTACATTTATATTAATGATATTATGTTAATGGTAAACAGGTTAGTTTTTTTATGTTGTACAAAAGAGAGCTGAAACATAAAACTAAAGAGTTGAAAGCTGTTCCGCAAAGCAGGTTGAGTATAAACTCTGAGTTTGTAAACCCTGAAATGAGGGGAACTCTTGGATTTTGTTTCACAAAGTGAGTTCAGTTTAACTCTCTTGGCTGGAATTGGGAACGCCTTGATATCCCCCAAGAGGAGCTGAAGGAGGTGGCCAGGGTGTGGAGATCAGGGCTTCCCTGCTTAGCCTAAGCGGCCTGAAGGAGGGATGGATGTTAAACAAGCGGCAAATAAGTTATTAATATCAGAAGGCCTATATAATTTTTTTTTTTTCACTGTACTCTCTTTATTCTCTACAGTTGTTAATAGTTTTTTGAGACAAATGCCCATACATTCCAAAAATATACATATGCATGGTGTTTTTTTGTTTTGTTTTTTTTAACCTACGTTGAAATAACAAAGCAGCTCTGCCTTTTGATTTACTGCTGTTATGGTGAATTGTCATCTCTTAGCTCCACTAATAATGGCTTTTCTCACTCACCAGGCACTGAACTAACTCAGAGTTGACTGAACTAACACTGATCAGCTGTTCTGTTCATCCCATTTCAGTGTTTATCAGTTCAAAGTTCAGGGTTAGTTTGTTGCTTTCTGAAACAGGGCTGCACTCTAATTATCTTTTTGTTAAAGGTTCAGTATGGAGGATGCTGGACATGCATGCTTGTGTATGTGAAGTATGGGTTGGAATTTGTTTTCTGCTGCTGGTCAATCGTTGATGTTAACTAACTCCATTTCTAAGCTATCAACTGTGTGTTACATCCACAGCCACAATAAATTTTTCGTTGAAAACCCTTACACTCCCTCCTAGGTTCTTCAGTATCTCTCTCCTGCTCCTCTGCAGCTGCAACAGTGTAGCTGCAGAGGAGCTGAACACCAGACACTGTTCACTTAGAAATGCAGTCATCTAATGTCAACAAACAGCCAGCTCCAACACAACACAGACTCCAACACAAACTTCATGGAAGCACACAAGCAAGTCAGGCAAATCTTTCATATTGAACCTTTTAAAATGAAAAATTGGATCAAAAAAGTTTTGAAGGCAAGGTATCAGTATTTATTTTGTTTTACTTTTAATTGTGGGTTAATGTGTTCTGTACTGGTTGTAGTACAGTCATCATAATGTCTGTGTAGCTGAATGATGTAATGCTAATAAGCAAAGCATCCAGCTCTTGTTTTTAAGGTTATATCACTGAGCTGTAAAATGACAGTTTCCTTTGAAAGTTTAGATTCCTACTTTATGTTAATTACAATACTAACAATACACTGCTTCACTGCTACTAACAACCGTCCTATTAGCTTTTAATTTTGATTTATGTTTGACATGATTTGATTGAAATGTTTCATTCATCAGTAGGCCTGTTGTGTATGCTGCCCTGCAATAACTGATAAACAGTGTTTGTGCACCTCTTTCACCAAACTGAACAGCAATGACATAGTGCACACACCTATGTCCCCATTGGCTTCACTGCAGTGACAACATGTCGTTTGTGTTTGTCCTAGCTGGTCTTCTGTGGTGAACCGGATGAGAAGGACAGACAGCAGCAGATGCAGTCCAACACCGCTCATTTTAAGGTTCATTTTCACAGCCATGAGCAGCATTCTGAGAATGACTGTCCATCTCCGCACTCCGATCTTATTTCTATTTATGATGACATCATATCATATCCAACTGTTGTCTACAGGTTCACATCCACAGAGACAACAGCTATCACAAGAAAAAACCGAATGCTGATGTGTGGGCTTCATCTTCATCAAAGAAACAAGGTGAGGACACAAAGCCTGTTACGCAACACACACTGAGTAACTCACAATACAACATCAGGTTAGTTTGTTTGTGTGTGTCATTTATGTGAATAAACAGGCTTAAATGTGTTTCTGTGGCTTTGTCTGTATTAGGGAACATTCTGAGTTACTGGTGCTTCTCTCCGGGCTTCAGTATGCAGGATCTGGTGAACCAGGGTGTACGCTGCATCATTCTGACCAGTGGCACCCTGTCCCCTCTGGCCTCATTCACCTCAGAGATGAGGATGTAAGTTTGTTCTTCAGTTTACCTGTTACTGAACTAAGGCTAGGCCATATGGTGAAAAAACTCATATTTCCATATGTGAAGAGAAACGGAGAGACCATATGATACATTACAATACAGTATGATATGATCTGATGAAAAACCTTAACTATGTATATTTAGATAGATATTTATATACCTAAATTTCTATTCATCCCATGCTGAAGTCCATGGACCAGTCTTTGATCCAGTTGTATGTCTGTGTTTGCTGCTCATGTCAGACAGTTCCCAGTGAGCCTGGAGAACAGCCATGTGATAGA
This sequence comes from Coranthus polyacanthus, assembly GCA_037367275.1. NCBI lineage: Eukaryota > Metazoa > Chordata > Actinopteri > Kurtiformes > Apogonidae > Coranthus > Coranthus polyacanthus. The sequence continues at coordinate 5,817 of JAPQRN010000732.1, read as the reverse complement.
GCGAGATCAGATCTTTGTGAGCATCATCGATCGAGGTCCTGACGGGGTCCACTTAAGTTCAGCCTTTGATAGAAGGTCAGTATTTCCTGTCAGTACACACACAGCAGAGTGAACACACAACTGAACATCTGCTAACTGCCACCCCCCTTGGTTACTGTTTCTACAGCTGTCAGGTTTTCATACCTGGCATGTTATACCATGGCATTTTCAATAATATCAGTGAGAGACATTAAAAAGCGAATAATATCAAATTTCTGTAATAATGGTTATAATAGTTTTATATCAGACAGAAATAAACAGAAGGGACTAATATATGTATGAGAGATTTGCTATTAGTATGGTAGTAGGTTATTTCAGTTTCTATTGAAGATGTTCCAGCATGAATGCAGACAAAATAAATGGCCCTAATTATTTAAATATATGTATTCATCTTAATTCATACAGGGTCTCTCAAACTTCAAACAACCTCTGAATACAGTGTGGAAGTAAGAGACGCAACAAGACAATGGTGTAAAAGACGCCACAAGACAAAAACTACACAAAAGACGCCACAAGGCGAAAAAAACTAAAAATACGCAACAAGACAAAAATGATGTAAAGATGTAGCAAGACAAATTCTATGCAAAAGACACAACAAGAAGAAAATGATGTCACTGAAATGAATAAATGTTGTAAATGTCTTTTCATATCATAGGTTTGTTCCTGAAAACATGGTCTCATTGGGCAACACTGTTGGTAAGATCAGATCTGCTACATTCTGAGGTCCAGTGTGTAAGATTTAGGAGGATCTAATAATAAAAATTTAATTTAATATCAAAAGTCAAGCCAATGCAGAAGTATGGTAAAGTGTAATACCACTGATGCTGGATGCTGGATGTAGAAAGCCCTGCCTCCCATAGACTTATATTGAACTTCTCTCTAAAAAGTACTAAGTCAATAAATGTTTTCTAGGAGTCACTTTGGTCTCATTTGTTTTATCTGGACCACCTAATAAGTGTTCTGGTCCATCTTTAAATCTGTTCTCTGTTAATAAGATTTTAGGGTGAATAGAAGGTGCCATGTTAGGCTTTGATTGACAGCTCACTGCCCGCTGAGTCAGACATTCGGAGCTTCTGCTTATTGAATGAACATTTTTAATTTTCCTGACAGCTCGTACTGTAGGTGTGGTTAATGTGTTACACTGACAAAACGGTTTTGTTAAGCAAATGTTTGATGAAGTTTACTGTTTCACCATGTCAGTAAGATAGGGTTTTGCTCCAAAAAGCCAAGATAGCAACAGCCAAAACACAAACTCCTGGCTTCAAAACAGTAGTCCAAAAACCTAAGGAAGACTTCTATACAGTCTGTGGTGTGGACCAGAGTTATTCCCCTTATCCCTGTAACTAAAAAGCCCAGAATGGACAAACCAAACAGTGGCTCTAACGAGAGACATCAGCATTTTTCTTCAGCCAGTGCAGGGGAGGTTGAAGGGGCTATTCAGTTAGTTGCAATCTGCGACTTCACCACTAGATGTCATAAAATAATACACACTGAATCTCCTACATGTCAACAAATCCTTAACTGCTTACAATTACCTAATAATGTGTTTTCAACATTTCTGATGCATCACCTGACATCTTTTCAATTCATATGCTCTCTGCAGCTAATCTGAGCCGTGTGGTCCCACATGGTCTCTTAGTGTTTTTTCCTTCTTTCCCCTTAATGGAAAAAACTCTGGATTTCTGGAGAGTAAGTCAAAATTGCTTGGTAACATTAGTCTTGAATTCTACTGTGTTTGTGCCTTCAGTGTCTTGAATAATTACTGAGAATCCTACAGCTGCAGTGTTTTCTCTCACTAGACTCATGGACATGCAGATCGCATTGAGAACCTAAAGCCGATGTTTGTTGAACCGAAGGGAAAGGGCACCTTTAATGAGGTGAGAGTTCAAAACGAAACATTTTACGGCACATCCCGGTGTTTTTTCTACATTGTTGCACACAGTTTGACAGGAAACAGAGACTTTTTTCTCTCTGTTTTGTCTTTGATCTCTCTACCCATCTCTTCAGGTTATTGATGGGTATTACAGCAAAGTCAATGATCCGGCATCCAAAGGAGGAAGTTTCTTTGCTGTGTGTCGAGGAAAGGTGAGCATCCACAGGGTTGTAAAAGTCCATTTGATTCACATTAACACTGTGTGAATCAGGTATTGACCCACTAGATCTTTACTGGTCATTAAATGCAGATCTTATTTAATGAATTTTTAAAATCTCTGAAAGTGCATGTTTCAGATTTTGAAGGTTCAGTATTTCACATTTATGTGTGCTTGGAGTGGTGTTGGAGTCTGTGTTGTGCTGGGAGCTGGTCAGTTTTTTACCTTACCTGTAGATCTGGGCGATAAGACGATAATTATTATATTTTTATATTGTGATGATTATATTTGTCATGATATACTATATATTAGGGTTTATTTTGTTCACTTTGTCAGTAGCGCTGAAATATGAGTTGATGAGTAATTGTCATACAAATAATTGCGATTAACAAAACGTTTGCCTATTCTGTTAACTTTATGCCACTACAGTATATGTCTAATGATATATTATGCAACTTAAGAGGAAAGAGACACAGTCATTGGCACAGAATTCTGAAACATAAAATGAATTAATTTTTGTATGTAGACCATCTACTCTACACATTGATTATCTCTGATGGTTGATCTGCAAATAGCTCTTTAAATTTTTTTTTTTCCCTTTTGCAGATGTGTGTTTTCCCTGCTTTCATGTCATATGTAATGTTTCCCTGATCCAGGCTAGTGAGGGGTTGGATTTTGCAGACACTTTTGGTCGGGGTGTCATCATCACTGGCCTTCCTTTCCCCCCGAAGATGGACCCTCGAGTTATCCTGAAGATGCAGTTTCTGGACGAGATGAGCCGCAAGAAGGCTCCTGGGTTGAAGGTGAGGAGAGGCTGCTGCTCTGTCACATAAAGACGCTTCAGGAGCCCATTCTTTATGTGTGTAATGTGTGTCTTTGTGGACAGTACCTGTCTGGGCAGGAGTGGTACAGGCAGCAGGCCTTCAGAGCCGTGAACCAGGCCATTGGTCGAGTCATTCGACATAAAGAGGACTATGGAGCCATCTTCCTGTGTGATCAGAGGTCAGACATGATGTTACCTCACACATCATTTCAAACTTGTCCCACCATTACACCTCTGTCCCATTTTCACATTTTATAGCTGTCAATTAAGTTTAGTTCAGTTTTATTTGTATAGTGCCAAATCACAACAAAAAAAAATCCTATCTTCTGTTTTTTGAAAACAGTCTCCTAAAACCTAAGGGTTTTCTGAGTTCACAGAATTGTCAACAGTCTTACCGGTAAATACACAAAACTGTCACACTCGGTCTTAAAGGTCACAGGGTGGGCAACCATCTGCCTTGATCGGTTGGGGTGAGTGGAAAAGAAAAGTACAGAGACACAGCAGCCAATGACACAGTCAAACACTAGGCAGGTTGGAGGCCAGTGGCTGCACATCAGGAATGTGCAGCTGGACTGAGAGGAAAGCACAGACTACGACACAAACTACTGGAGACAGAAAACACGGTTATTGACATGTAATGGTGATGTAGCTACATTTATGTAAGAGATCAAACACTTATTTAACAGTATAAACTGACTTTTTGTGCAGGTTTAAAAACTCTAATGCTCAAGCTCAGCTTCCATCATGGGTCAGGCCTTATGTACGTCTGTATGATGGCTTTGGAAATGTGGTTCGTGATGTCTCCCAATTCTTCAGGGTTGCGCAGAAAATGGTAGGTTAACAGTTTAGTTAATGGAGGTCAGTGTTTCCATTGAAGTGGTTGATTACTGCAGCGTGGGCACTGCATTATACATGATTCCAGTAAATTTTGGCTGTTGTTGTGTCTGAAAGTGAGCATTTGTACTGACTCTTACTGTGTGTCTGAATGTGTCAGAGACCTGTGGTGAAGAAGGCTGCAGCAGAGTTCTCTGGGACAGCATGTGTCCCAGATACTCAGTCCACCGGCTTTACATCCTGTTCATCCTCTCAGAGTTCCCACACCCAGAAGGCCAAGGTGCTAGATGCCCACATTCCCAGTCTGAAGAGGAGGAGACTGAGTGAGCTTCCCTGAAACCCAGTCACATTTTACTCCATAAAGCTTCATTGTTTTGACCCGATGCCTGATCTGTGCGTTCAGACAACCACACAGGAGCCAGCGGAATGGCCAGGATATGTATCGAATACGAGTCTGAGGTGCAGGAGAGCCAGAGGAGACCAGCAAACCTGTTGGATGCTCTGGAGCGAGGTGACCGTCAGGGGGCAGAGGACGGTGATTCTTGGGTGGGAGAGGAGAAGGTACGTTGTTATGTTAGACTAGGGGTTTTCCTTGATTTTCAGAGGGCTTAGGTGCTGTCTGGGTTTGAAATCATTCAAAGGTAGAGCTGGGTGATATGATCACTATAAACAGTTGATATAGAAAGTTATCACAACAAATGTCAAATCATGATAACATTAAATCAAAATAAATAAAATGAGTACAATCTGAGTTCTAATTCAGCAAGACAAAAACAAGGTAAAAGCAAGTGTTTTCACTGAGAATGTGAACTAAATAAATGCAAAAGAATGGCTATATATATTGTGATAAATATAATGATCACTAGTTTATTATTATTTTTTTTTATTATTATTATTACTTGTGAAAGAAAGCTGTCAGCACTTCCTGTACTTCTATTCAAACGTTTATTCCTGTTCATGTCAGCATTTTCACTAAGTCTGTGGATTTTAGGGTTCCCCCTTCAAGACCATTTTACATTTTCAATAGAAACTAGCAACTGCACTTGGGGACGGGCCCTCGCCCCCCGACGCAACTTGAGGCGGGCCGCGGTTGAGGGGCTTTACCACCGCACCCCTACGCAAGTCGGGGCGGGCCATGGTCAAGGTATTTTACCACTGCGGGCATGTACGCATCATCGGATCCAACATCATCAAGGACATAGCAAATTTTAAGTAAATGTCACTTCCAGTTTCCACGATGCAGTGCTAGAGAAGACCCACCAAGTGTACGTCACTTTACTGCATATCATGTATAGAACACACTGTGCAAATTTCAAGTCAATTGGGCAATGTTTGTGCCATTAGCCTTACATGCTGTTGGCAATAGGTGGTGCTAGAGACCACCCACGAATTCTGTTTTGCGTCACTGTACATCACCTGTAGAACACACTGCAAATTGCAGGGTCAATCAGGCAATGTTTGTGCCATTAGCCTTACATCCTGTTGGTAATAGGTGGTGCTAGATCCCACCCACCAATTATACGTCGCATCACTGTACATCATGTGTAGAACATGCTGTGCAAATTTCACATCGGATGACGTTTGTGCCATGAGGCTGATTTCCTCTTGCCAGGAGGTGGTGCTACGCATCAGAGTCAATATTGTTGTGCTATTCCACTCAGGGTGGGACTCTCATCATACATGTGAAGTTTGGTGCAGATTGGACGATGTACAGCCGAGTAATAGCCATTTCATGTGTCATGGCGAGACATCAAAACTCGGTGCCCCACCCTGAACGTATAGTGGCACAAAAACTCACAAACTGCACAACCTTGTATCATCAACTTGTTATGGCTGTCCTCACCAAATTTGAGTTGGATGTCTTTAACCTGCTAGGAGTAGTCCAGCAAAAGGTAAAACATGACATTTCCTGTTACCAATAGGTGGCGCTATGACTCAGATTTAATATTGACATGTCATTGTGTTCAAGGTGGGACTCTGATCATTCATGTGAGGTTTGGTGCACATTGGATAATGTACATCTGAGTTATA
>JAPQRN010000731.1:1632-15514 GCA_037367275.1 Coranthus polyacanthus | reverse complement strand
GTTAGTTCTGAACGATTAGTTCTGAACATTAGCATTCAGAACGATCATGACCTTGTATAACTTTTAACTACTTTTTAAAGGAAAAATCAGTGGAATCTAGCACTTAGTTAATTTCCTCATATTCAAAGACTCATAAAATCTTTTTCTTCAGGTTACCAGAAATGGATTATTGTTTACAGTGACCCAGACAATAACCAACCATTCTGAATGCTAATGTTTTGACTATTCCAGCATTTTATCATAACTTTTTTGATAGTGTTTTATTTGGCATTTTACTTGAACCGTGGGTCAATTTTTGCCATTACCGTAACTTCTAGAATAGACGTGCAAACTTTTAGACGTGGCTGGCTGGACTGGGACTTCGCGATGGATGGCCCACTCGACTGCAGTAGCACATCTCCTCTACCCTTTCCATGCCGATCGCACTTGAACATGACCCTCCCTATTCAAGCTTCTCAGCTAATCAGAGCTTGATTTAACAACCTGCCATTCGTTTCCACTATACTTTCTCTCACATGCATATATATTCTTCTCACACATATTCTCCTCATACATGCATGTATTGTCCTTTCACATACATACATACGTACATACATACATGGATTAATGAGTAAGTGAAAATATATGAATATGAGAGTTAAAATATATAAATATGAGAGTAGAATGTATGAATGTGAGAGAGATAGAATGGATGATGGCTTGTACAGCCCCTCATAGAAGACCTGAAAACATACACATAATTATCTTAAGTCCATTGTCCATGTCCATTATTTTAACAGCTCAGTATTGTATGCAAGAGAACATGTATGTTTATACATCACTCACTTTCGTTTCCACATTTGTTTAAAATAAAAAAGTCAATTTGAATAGCTTGTATGCCTGATTATCATGCAGTTGACAGGCACTGGTATGACTTGACAAGGTATGTTTATAAATGGCAGTGGCAAGGCCACCCTACTCACTGTACCTTGCACATGTTTAAACTAAAAATATTAACATATGAGTCGGTGTAAATAGCCTAGCATTGAATGCACAAGAACAGGGTACATTTATACATGGTACTAGGCCCAGTTTAATATAAAACACAATTTAATATACAATATATATAGTAGGGGGTCCCGGCTCCATCTTTCCATCAGTTTGGGGGTCCTTGGCCTGAAAAACAATGAAAACCCCTGATCTAGACATTAATTTTCCTTCATAAATAAAAATAAACCAATTCTATAGAAAGTGGCATTCCTTAACTTCAAATACATATCTTTTGTTTATAGCATAATGAAAAAAGACAAATGTCTCATTTGTTGGAGAAATGCTCTTGAGTTAGTATAATGTACCTGGACTCTGATGTATTTACCATGCCATGACAGCCCTCACGCTGAACTATACTGTAAGGTCTTAAGTCATGAGATGCCATGATTACCTTGGACCTTGGTTGGGCTGGGTTTTGGCTGTCCATGTCTTTGTCTTGTGTGTTCTTGCTTGTGCTAGCCATCTTCGTCACCATCATAACTTTCACCAAATGATCTCTGAGTCTCACCAGGTGAGTATTAACATTTATTGTGCTACCATTGGACTTAATCGTTGTTCTATGGAGCCTCCAGTCCAAACAGCCAGAGGTTTATCCAATTTTCCTTCCTTCTTATAAAATCCAAATCTCTTCCGAACTTTGGATTTTGGGTTTGATGGTGCACTACACACAGTATCAACACTTGCTGTTTACCAAAACTATGCTAACATTACTCTTGTTACCCTTATAAAAGGTCAAAGGTCAATGTGAGTTGATATGAGATTGACCAATGAGCAGAGACTAAGAGGCAAGGATTTTGGCTCCAAAATGAAGCCAATGTGTCTGATTCATAACTTCAAAACTGGGCCATTGAACGGTTCATGGTAGATTTAGATAAATTCAGGTCTGCATATTGATGTAGCCATATCTTCTTAAGATTGGTTTCCGATTCGTATCAGTGAATCTTTACGCCCCTACTAAAAACATGAAAAAACACAATCAAAAAATTCTGAACCCAAAATGTTACTGCATAACAGGAACAACCCATTTTTGCCTTTGACAGAGTTAGTGCATCCACAGATGACAGCCATGAAGCTGCCAAGTGAAAAGTAATTTCTCACGACCATGGACTGGAGGTGACTCTAACTGCTGTTTCTCAGGACAACCCAGAGGTGCAGTGCCTCCAGTCATATGAGCTATGTTAAAGGAAGAGAGAGTCAACATGTCACTTTTTGCCGACTACAAAAATGATGTAAATAATGTGCGAGGGGCCTTCACAGACGCCTGATCTCAACCCAACTGAACACTGAGTGACATGTTAGACATCACACCATTCTCAAAACTCTAAGTTAGTGAATATCTTTTGGAAGAATGCTATTCCATTCCATGCAGAAGAATTCCACACTTTTGGGTTCAAACTGCAGTTAACTTTAACATGAACTGACGTTTCATGCTATGTACCAGCAAATAAATTGAACAAGTGTTAAAATCCAGCTCCTGTAGTAATAATGATAAATTGTGTACTTGTATTGAAATGAGGAGAGCTTTATTTGAGCCCTGTCTGTTCATTTTTGTCACATACATAACAAGAATGAAAGCAAACACTAAGGAAAGAGGATTGGAATAACATTACATTTTATTTATAGGATAAAGGACGCCTGGTGATAGTCAAATTTTATGTTATTGTCAACAAATTCTGTTCAAATTAACTGACTGTAATAACAAGCACAGTGTGCCTGATTTTCTTACTCTGAGAAACCAGTCCAACACACCCATTTATTTGGATTAAATCCAACATACATCATCCTGCGTGGAGAAATCCACTGCTGAAAAGACTCCCCAACAAATGCACCTCCTGATTGTTCAAAACTACAATATAGGGCTGCAACTGATTTCTTGTTTCTTGTCGTTAATTATTTTCTCAGTTAATACATTAGTTGTTTGGTCTATAAAATATCAGAAAATGGTGAAAAAAGCAGATCAGTGTTTATAGTTGATGTTTGCCACAGAAACCAATAGACTTTGAGATGAACACCGCAGACAGAAGTCTGGATGTATTGAGAAACAAACACATTGCTATTTTGATCTTATGACAGGGGTCATGAATTACATTTGTCCAGGGCCAGAATCTTTCTAGTCTGTGGGGCCCAGACTTTTAAAAAAATTGCCTATAATCAGTGTGTGAAATTAATATCTAGCCAACTGTGTTTTTTTCCAGCCACGATGTATAGAGTATAAATTTAGTATTTAATTATTAAAATGCTGCAGTAAAACAAATGGAAAATTATCACAGATCTATTTGGGGACCTGTTGTATAAGAATATTCTGGAGTTTCCTAAAAACAAATTGATATTCATCAATTGAAGATTTTTAACAGAATTCTTCAAATCTAAAAATCAGTCTATTTAGAAATGAATGGGATATTATGATTTTAACATCTAATTTTTTAAAATGTTGTAGTGAAACAACAAGAAATGAATGACTGATTTAGGCTTATTTACTTAAACAAAGCGGAAAATAAGAAAAAACATGAATTTTCCTATTTTAAACAACCTTCATGCCAATTTTAGTATTGATTTATGATTTACAAGGTGCACATGAATACACCATGCTTTGCTGTGCAAAGTGAGGTAGATTGCAGAGTTTGCAAGGCGCACTTGAATGCACCATACAGTCTTGAACTCTAACAGATACCAGGACATAAACAGAGTGCAGGAGGAAGCTCACTGAGGAGTGATGGTTGAAATCTGTAATTCCACAAAAATAATTGAATAATATAACGAATTGACAGGATGTTAATCATATTTAACAGATTTTGACACTTATATTATTGGTGGAAAAAACCTACAGCGGGTCGTGTTGGATATCCGCTAATAATAAGATGAAATATGATGGATTTAGATACCTTTAGAACCTGCAGGGCAATGCACATACAGTATTTGAGGTCAGTAAATCATTCAAAATAATTTAATAATTTAATTTGTTTTTGGATTACTTCAATGTAGGAAGAAGAATGCTACATTATCCTAAATATTAAAACATAATTTTTTCCCTCCTCACATTTTGTTGCGGATGTGGCCTGTTAATGATCATTGGTTTTATGGGATTTGTTGACAATAATATTCCAAAATAAAACCAGACTTATCCTTCATTTGATACCGTCTTTATGTCCTATTCTAAAACTCTTAGACCTAGTCTTAGCCCACACCCAGTATCTGGAAAATGTTGAACTTTTCATTGTACCATCGGTGAGACTGATACCTGCCTCACGCGACTAGGATTCCAGCATACATTGTACATTATCTGAGCAAAGCTCAACTCCATCCTCATCATTTTCAAACTCAGAACACACAACCACCCCACCCTCCCTCTACCCAACATGTAATATTACACTCACACTCAGACACACACAGAGCTAAAGGGCCTGTCAATGTGAGGATCTTAAATTCCTAACTGAATCCTCAGTCCCCAGAGCCACAGATACACCAATGCCAATGCTGTCAGCCTGAGCATATCAGTCCCAGATCCTGTCCCACGCCCGCTCTCTAGCCCTCTTCTGCTGTATATACTGTCTCTCACACTGGTGCCGTGTACTATGCCAGGCCCATCTCCTCCAAAACACTCCTGGGTGATTCGTCCTCCTGCAAAAAGAAAATGCAGATGGTTAGAGAACAAAATTGAGTTACACTTTAAAATAATAACCAGATAAACATCATCACTAACTGGCCACCACCACAAAGAGGTACAGCACAGACACATGAATTAGTGCTACTTTCTTCAGTACTTATTATGTGTGGTATGACACAGTCCTGACCAGGGTTGGGAACTTAAACTTATTCCAAGTTAGAACCGCTCACCGATACACTGATCTCTTTAGGATTTTTTAATGTCTGTGGATTACATGTTTTTACTGTAGGTATTCAGTAAATACTAGTAATTTTGAATGTTTCATACTAAAAACAAAAATTTGTTATCTAAACCTTTTACAACTTCGCAACTGAAATAGAATATTCTCGGAATAGAATATTCATAATAATATATTATATTCATAATAATATTCTGAATAGAATATTCTGAATATTCATGTGTTTCAATTAGTATATGTAGTCCCCAAACTGAAGCCAGGTGTAGAAGCAAAATGTCACATAGCAATCTCTACAGAAAAGATTTTTTTAATCCACCTTTCAACCAGAAAGATTTCCTGAGAAAATATTTGTACACCAGCTTCTCATGTGCAGCAGCACTGATTATATTAACATATCAGTTGTCTTGCGTCTTATTTTTGTACAAACCTCATTTTCAAAAAAGTTGGGACAATCTGTTAGTGTGTGAGGGGAATAGGCCCGACCCGACCTCAGTTGCAGTCAACCAAACATGTTTGAATTTTTTTAGCCAAATCTGGACGCAATCTGGTTGTGTGAAGTGATTACCAACCCAACTGCAAACGTGTTGCAAACAGCCAATTAAAAAGAGAGGGTGGGGCACAGGAAATAGCGTCAGAAGATGAAGAGAAGTAGCAGGTAGTTGCACAGACAACAGCAGCAGCAAGCTAATTATCGTCCATGTTTGTTTACTTCTTCCTCCTCCTCTTCTTCTTAAAGTTTTACTGGCAGTTGGCAAACAACAAATTGATGCCTTATGGCTACCAACTGGTGTGTTTGCAAGAGTTTGCGTGAGAGTTTGATGCATTCAGTTGGCTTTACAAATCATGTAGTCTGTGATCCCTCTTCAGGCGCAGTTGTGAAGTGTGTGATGCCCCATCTTCCAGTCATCATACAAAAATCTGCTGAAACCAGTCTGTTAGTGTGTATTTCTAGTCTGGAAAAAAATCTGGAAAGTTGTGTAGTGTGTCCCCAGCTTTAGTCTTTGCAAGGATTGGTCGTGGCTCAACACTTTGTGCCAAACTTCATGACAGTATTATCCATTGGTTGTCAATGCAAAATTGCAAAGAATTTTTGTCTTCCACCATCTATAGTACATTATTCAGTGAAAAGGTTCAGGGAGTCCAGGGAAATCTCAGTGTGTAAAGGTTAAGGGTGGAAACCACAAGTGAATGTACGTGCCCCTTGAGCCCTCAGACAGCATTGCATGAGAAATCGTCCTGAAATTGATATAGACAGAAATCTTGGGAGGAAAAACGTTGGCACTTAACACAGTCTGCCACTGAATACAGAAATGCAACCTGAAAATGTATTATGCAAGGAGGAATTGTACACTGTATTAATTCTGTGCAGAAACAACACAGAGTTCTCTGGGCACAAGCTCAGTCCATGTTTCAAAATGGATATCAGGTTGTGCGTGGTTTGAGGCTGCATTAGTGGCCGCATGGCTGACCTGCATATGTGTGAAAGCATAGATTGGAATTTTAGAGAGACATATGCTGCCATGAAGTCAACAACTTTTCAAGGCCAATGTTCATGTTACTGTCATTCACATGACAGTAACAAAAAATAAATGAACATGACATGACACTGACACACAAAAAAAAAAGCCAGTGCAATAAAAATGAAAAATCAATAACTTAATAAACTGAATAAGTTAATGGCTGAGATTTATGTCTACAACTCTAAGAGGGCACATATAAATAAGAGCACATAATAAATAAATATAGGGCGTGTTAAAAACAGAGAAGCATATTAAAAACACAGCAGCACAAAAGTAGGAAAATCTCACAATCATCTCCTTTTTCTTCCCCACGTTGATGCAGAGGTTATTTGCTCCACACCAAACCACAAGTTTTTCCACCTCCTACATAGACTTACGTTGTGGGAGATCAGTCCCACCACAGCTGTCTTGTCTGCAAGCTTCACAATGTGATTGTTTGGGTACCTTGCCGAACAGTCATATGTCAGTAGCGTGTATAGCAGAAGGCTCAGGACACTGAAGTGTCCCTGAAGACTGTGGTTATTTCAGCAGGAAAATGCCAGGCCTCATTCTGCACGAGTTCCAGTGTGTGCTTAACTGGCCTACCTGCTATCCACATCTGTCTCCTATTGAAAATGTATAGACATCATGAAGAGGAGAATTGGACAGTCTGTGCTGCTGTGTAGCCAAAAGTTCCACCTACAAAAGTTCAACAATCAGTGCCCTCAGTCCCAAATGATTAAAAGGTTTAATAAAAAGGAAAGGTGGTGGTAAACATATCTTTTACATACAACTTTTTTGAGTGTGTTACAGGTATCAAAATATCAATTTGTTCATGTCTAAAAAAGTTAAGTTGGTCAGTGAAAACATTAAATGTTTTTCTTTGTACTTCAGTCAGTTAAATAAAAGTCCAAATGAATTAATATCACATATTTTACTTTTTATTTTTTATTGCATTTTTGTCCCAGAAATGGGATTTGTAGATCAAATAAGTGACACCTCTTCTCTAAAACTGATGATTGTATCAGATAAGTTTTAGTTTCCTCTTAAATTCTAATTAAATCTATATTCATAATAACATATAACATGACCAACATATAACATGACCTCATTACATCAAATGAGGTCATGTTTTCATTTTCCAACACTGTCAGGTTTCTAAATTGGCTAACTGGCTTCACATTTGTAGATTTCTTCAGTCTCAGGCTAGATGCTGTTGGAAGGCAGACAGGACAACAGTATAATTGACATATATTAGAGCATGAACTTGACCAGCTAATGGGGAGGTTAGTGAAGCTAAAAAAACAGCCTTACCAGGCCAAAATGTACTACATCTTAAACTCTGCTATTTATATTCTACTATTGCAATACATGCATTTCAGGGCAGTTTGGACGGATTTTGAGACCATTTGGGTACTGACACCTAACTGGTTTAATATAACTTGAATTAAAATTGTATATATATATTTTTTTTCATTTGAGAAGGAAAATACTTGAATTTCGAGCTTTCTCCTCTCAGTCCAAATCAAAAGACTAAATATAAAGATAGCTGACCTGACGCCATTTCACGCTGCTGTGGAAAAGTAAAGTCTTCTGCATCAATTCAATTGTATTATCAAGGGTTTGCCTTTACAGGGCTTTACAGTCTGTACAATATATAACACTCTCTGTCACTAGACCCTCGGTTCGAGTGAGACACGATCAAGACACGGATTCGAGCAGTAGAGTAATTTCTAATGAAATCTTATCCGTAATTACAGCTGTCAATAATGTATTTAACTCCCTATCGGTCTGAAAACACCTATGAGTGGCCAAAACCTGATGTCACAGGGTAGATTTTCTATACTTCAGAGAAGGGGGTTGAATTGATGTTTCCTATTTTATCGTGAATTATATCCTGAAAGGAAATTCTGGAATTTTTGCTGATGGGATTCCAAAAAACTATCAAACATTGCATCTGTTTTCTTGTAAATCAACTAGGGCTGTCAATCGATTAAAAAAACAATAAATTAATTGTACAATTTGCTGTAATTAATTAAGCTAAGTTTTTCTTCTTAAGACCGAAGCTTGTAATAATTTAGATTTAAATCTACAAAGCACTGAATAAATGCAAAATACTAAAATAAAAAATAAAATACATTTAAATTATATTTAGAGACATACATAAATATATTTAAAATATATTCACATTTAAATCCTATTGCTTTATAGCATATTTTAAACTTTAAACACACATTCTCTCCCGTGAACAACAGATTTGCAATGAAACTGTCAAGACCATCACAACTGACTGTCAGCTTGTCAGACATGTTTCTGATCTACATCGACAGAAATAATAAACAAAGGCCTATATATCAATGTGCAGTTTCAATTTCAAAACCACCAAGGTCATTCAGATTAGAGATAAGCTTTAAAGGCCTATATATCAATGTGCAGTTTCAATTTCAAAACCACCAAGGTCATTCAGATTAGAGATAAGCTTTAAGGCAATAATTTTTCAAATGCACAAATTTAAATGATAATTTAACATAACATAATAGTCAAGAGTCAAATAAATTTCCACGACAGCCCAGTAAATCTGAAAGAGAACTGAGCAGAGAGTTCAGATGATGAAACCTTTTCACTCTATTTGACTCCATACAAACTACTGGTCATTCAGTCACACAGTGTGACAGACCAGTCAAGATCAGGGACCAACCATTGGTGTCATGCGACCATCATACAGAGGTGCTTCCACATATGTTACTATCAGCTACTTATACAACTGTACATGGAGGTGGAATCATGCAAGTTGCATCTAATGTGATGTATAAGAGACTGTAGACTGTTCACATACTGCACTTTGAGAGAGAGACAAAGAGAGAGCGAGTGAGCGAGCAAGCAAGTGTGCGCAGTGTGGTGATGGTCAAGCGAGGTAGAAAGAAAGATAGCGCCGTTGGCTACTACATAAGTGAAATGAAACCTTATTTTCTGAGTGTTTAACGGTGTTTACAGTTCTAAAACACAAATAAACACACCCGCACCTTAGCACAACCTTCAAGTAACACTGTTCAACATTGATCATAGGTCAACTGGCACAAGAAGCACACAATATGCATTAATTTCCTTAATTTATTTTGTTTTATGTTAATTATTTTAAAATGAATCATAACATTAACATGTTAATTTTGACAGCCCTAAAATCAGCTAATGAATTAATAACACACACCTGTGTTTATTAATTCAGCATATATAATTTTCAGCATATATGCTAAAAATTACAATCTATTGTAATTCAAGTGGTCAGACAGGCAACAAGAATTCTGAATCCTCCTGTGGACTCCACCCCTTAATGAGGTAGATTTGGCTGATCATAGGTGTTTTCACTCAGGCAGTAGGATTGACAACTGTAATTATCAACTGCAGTTGAGATTCAGTCATGATGACAGCTGGCAATCAGCAAAGGTTCTAGAGGTTGTAAGGTATGATTGCGTTGAAAGACCAATCATAAGAGGGCCAGTGCTTAATAGGTTGTTTGCAACCATGTGATTCTGGTGACACATGAAATTCAGAAGGAGGGCAAGAAGTCAACAGGAGAATGGAGGAGATACAGTTTCCTGTATGGCTGGATTATACCACATTACAGAGAAAAGTATTAACAGAAAATCACATCATATGTTGGACATCATCCTTATGTTATGAAGAGGAGCTGTTTTTCAAATGAACTGAAAGTTTTTCCCACTCACGAAGCAGTACAAGCAGCTACTGCAGATGACAAATGACAGGTGTGGATTAATTTAACAAACATCCAATGCTGTGGTGGCTCAACGTTAACATTACTACATTATTGTTATTTTAACATTACTGGATGAATGGAGTCTCAAAGGAATGGTGAAATGTCACTAAAGACATGGAGCAATGTGGGTAAGTTACAAAACGTTTACTGTATATGCAAACCTAGGACAGAATCATTCAAACACTGTTTAAATACTTCACGTATAGTGCTGAGTCCACTTATAGTGTTCATTTCAGTTCTTTTCATACCTGCTGCACTTTGACTTTTCCCTACATGAAAAATTACAAAACATAAATACACCTTGGCTTTTCTATGTTTCCCTTGGAGGGTATATATAATAATAGTAATACAAAGTAGATTTTATTAATGTCTTATTCTGCATGTAAACTATTTGTCTGAAAAAAAGAAACTACACACCAAACTGCCTGTTTGGCCTGGCTGTAGCCACCATGCAGCAACATTGTGAGGAGAAGAAGAGGGAGGGTGAGGACTTTCAGCTATATCTCCTGTATACCAGCGGATGTTTGCCCAAGCCGTAGCTTGACCAGCTTAACGCATTCCAAAATGTCAGACCCAAAGTCAGACAGGTGGCCAGGCTCCCAGCAAGCTGCCAGAGCTTTTAAATGCCTGGGCTAAGAAACCTTTCACTGCCAATGTGACGCCAGGTGACTAAGGCACCCATCAAATCACCATGGTGGCCAAGAAAAAGTGCGCACCTAGTACCTATGAGAAGACAGACCCAATTGTATATCTTATATTTTTCTAAGTTATATACATTATGGTTCCCTAATAACATTCTTTTTGTACATTATGTAAACATTTGAAACATGTTTTTTGCAGACTATGTTGACTATGTATGTTGAACATTTATTTTGGGATGAATATTTTTGAGGAGATTGATCACATGACTTGTGACACCAAGGAACCACCCTCCTTACCTGGAGTGAGGAAGAGGTGTGCTTACTTAGACTTAAAGTAGTTAGATTACGTCAAGCTCTCTTAGCAGGAGGAAGCCCCTCCTTCAGGGAGCAGACGTCACTTCTGTCTGCCAGTCAAGTCAGGACTTTTTTGTGCAGCTCTATGGCAGGCTGCATTTATTCAACTTCATATAAACAGGATGTAATGTGATCAAACAGCATCCGGTCCCTTTAGATACTCTGAACCTGATCTGCTCAGACTGGTCATATAAATTGTGATATTTAATTTAGTATTCAGTGTAATACTCTGAGCATGTTATAATAACACATAATGTGAGTTGTAACCTTCAGGTATCTCATTAATCATGCATTTACTTCAGTAAGTCCCACTGTTGTACAAGCTAACAGCAGTGACAACCAACTGAGTAACATCATCACCTAAGTTGTTTCAAGATGGCTGCACCCTGCTGGTGAAAAAGTGAAATACAATCTAGTTAAATATTCACACAAATTGGCAATATAAAGTGTTAATGGTCGGGTGTTTTTTCCTATGTTATAAGTACTCACAAGTGATGACATAGAGAATAGCTGTATATTATTTCTTACAAAGATTAATGACATGATGAGGCCATTCACCAGAAGGGGGAGGCAACAAAACAGAAAGGGGAACACTTTGCCCTGGTTGAATGAAGAATGTAGGAAATTGATGAAACATAGAGATCAACTACTTAAAAAATCATTAAAATCTGGTCTTATTACAGAGCCACAAAAATTCACCTCTATGAGAAATAAAGTTACACAGACTCTACGAAAGACAAAAGCAACTTTCTTTGTGGATATTATTGAGAATGCAGATGGGAATGGTAAAAATAATTTGGCAAAATCATAACAAATTAATCAAAGACAAAAGAAACAGGATAATAAAGAATTAGAACTCAACATCAACAATGCATTAGTAAAAAATCCCATTACCTTAGCTACTAAATTCAATAATTTCTTTTAAAATTCTGTCCATGAGATAACCCAGCTGTTTTCCCCGTCTGATGTTACTTATAGATCCATTAACCCTGAGTAACCTATTTTCAAAATGGAAGTAGCTAATATTATTGACTCACTGAAGAGATCTAATACCAAGGATGACTGCGGGCTTGATACCAATTTTCTTAAACAACATAAAGATTCTTTGCAATTACATATATGCTATATAATATCTCATTTAGACACAAAACTGTTCCTTCATCTTGGAAGGTGGCTATGGTTACCCCAATCTTTAAATCTGGGAGAAAAACAAATATAACTATCGGCCAATCAGCATCCTTCCCGTTACTTCTAAGGTTGCTGAGAGGTGGGTAGCAAAGCTTTTAAATAGACATCTAAAGAATGGGTACTCCCCCTTGCATCCTATGCAGTTTGGTTTCCATACAAACCACTCCACAGAATCAGCCACTTGTCTGTTTATGGAGAAAGTGAGATGTTGCTTGTGTTGGTGCTGTGTTTTTAGATCTGAAGAAGGTATGTGATACTGTCAACCACTGCATTCTTTTAACTTTAACTTTTCTGCAGAAGCTGTACTATGGATGAAATCATATCTATCCAACAGACTATCCAACTATCTGTACGTGTTGATGGTGTAAAATCTGCTTGTCTTGAATGTCCTGTAGGGGTCCCACAGGGTTCAATTCTTGGTCCATTATTGTCAATGATGTACCCAATACATGTCAGTCTGTCAATTTTCAAATATACACCGATGATGGAGTCATTTTTACATCTGCCAAAGACATCAAAAATGCATCCTTAAAGGGGCTTTATGTAGTTTGGAGGATTCTGAGATTAATACCAACTTTCAACAGCAGATGGCAGTAATGCGCAACATGCGCCCACCACCCCCAATGGCATCACTGCCTCCCCCCTCCACTCTGGGCCTAGCCCCTTTCAGTCACTGTACAGAGCAAGTAGCAATTAAGTTTGTTTACAGAGGACACTTCACTAGCTGTCACTTCAGCAAGGTTTTCTCCTCTAAGTGAACCAGTAAGTTACTGCTCTTATTGCATGTTTCTGTATACTCTACTCTATGAATTTGTTTTGCTAAGTGGTAAAACAATTATGAGTAACAATATTCACACCGTAGTGTTGCGAGTTAGAGCTCATTTACTTAGCTAACTGAATAATTAGCTATGCTAAGTATGATGATAAATTCACTGCTTATGTTTAGAAACACTGTGAGAAACACTAAATATAACCTGAGAATAGGTGAGTTGCTGCTAACTAAATAATTAGACATGCTAATTTGATGAATGCCGTGCTAATGTTGACATAACGTTAGTTTGAGTAAATGTAACCGAGGAATAGGTGAGTTGCTGCTAACTAAATAATTAGCCATGCTAATTTGATGAATACCGTGCTAATGTTGACATAACATTAGAGTAAATGTAACCTGATAATACGTGAGTTGGCTAACTAAATAATAAGCCATGCTAAGTTGATGACTACTATGCTAATGTTGACATAACGTTAGTTTGAGTAAATGTAACCTAAGAATAGGTGAGTTGCTAACTAAATAATAAGCTATGCTAAGTTGATGAATACCGTGCTAATGTTGACATAACATTATGTAACCTGATAATAGGTGAGTTGCTTACTAAATAATAAGTCATACTAAGGTGATAAATACTGTGCTAATGTTGACATAACATTAGAGTAAATGTAACCTGATAATAGGTGAGTTGCTGCTAACTAAATAATTAGCTATGCTAAGTTGATGAATACCGTGCTAATGTTGACATAACATTATGTAACCTGATAATAGGTGAGTTGCTTACT
>JAPQRN010000730.1:0-15521 GCA_037367275.1 Coranthus polyacanthus | reverse complement strand
GACTGTAAAGCCCTTTGAGGCAAATCTTGATTTGTGATATTGGGCTATATAAATAAAATTGAATTGAATTGAATGTAACAAGCGGGGAAGTAATGGCACTTAAAACTTACAGCCTGCGTCCACAGTAGTTACCCAGTAACTACATGTAACAAGGGGGGGAAATACTCTGTGCATCCACGGGGGACTACTACTGCATATATATAGATATATATATAGATATAAGTACAGGGAACCATATGACAACAGTTTGTTTTGATTACCTGCCTTGACTGTGAAAGAATAAACTAAAAGGACTGCACAATTTGCTATCTGTGTGTTATATGATATATATGTGTGTGGAGTTATCTTGCTTCATGTTTTAATTTATGTCTTGGGATGGAAGGCCATCTACAGAGCTGAAAAAGAGGTAAGCTTGCTGCTTGAGGAGCTGAAATTCAGTTTGAATGTGGTTTCCAGGGAGAAGATTTTGACATCGTCAAAATTGTCAACATGTGGTTATTGATGAAAGAAATGTTAGTCACATCAAGAATGGATAGAGTTTGTCTGGAGATCGCAGGCGTGTGTGAGTAAAGACAACTGAGATGGTCTTTGGTTCTCTAAAATAGAAGCATAAATGTATACCTTGTTCTTTCACCTGTCCCAGTATTAAGAACATATCCCATTTTATTTGGTTGTTCATAATAAAAACATTGAGAAGTAAAATCACATCAGATTGGTTGATAGTCATACAATGTAATAAAAGGTATGTGTATCGGATAGACTAATAACATAATAATCACGGTATAAACTATGACCATACTTTATTTTGTATTAATAGGTGTCCAGTAGGTAAAAGCCCTTGCAGTGAAAGATTCTCTCTACGTTGCCTTTCTCCATTTTATGATTATTCTGACCCCTGTAATTAAATAATAAGTACCCAGTAGTTAAAAAATAAATTACAGTTCTCTACATTCTCTCTATGTTCCTCCAAGGAACATCCAGATTTTCCAGAAGAAATCATACATACCCTGTATGTACAGAAAAGGTATGCAGTAGGTAAACAATAGTTACAGTATAAATTCTCTCTTAGTAATAATACAGGGGTGTCATACATACCCTGTATTTAAAAAATACAGTAAGTACCTTGTAGGTAAAAAATACTTTTACAGTGTAAGTTCTTTGTAAACTCACGTTTTTTTACCCCTTTTATTCACATCTTTTTCCCCAATACCTACTCATAAGTACAGGTATGTAGTGTACCGGTACTTGTTAGGACAAAATTAATACACCATAACTATACTTATTTATGGGAGTATATTTAGGAGTATACTTCTACTCCTGCTATACTACTTCTATATCCTGGATGTATGCCATATAATTTATTAATTTATGTGTAATAGTTACTGTTGGTATAGCTCAAAATATATTTATTTCATTCATTAAACAATTTCTGCTGCAAGTTTAATACTGTGTCAAACAAATATGAGAGCCAAGCAAACATGCAACAAGATTTCTAAAGTGCTCCTTAAGGTTAGTTCATGCTAATGTTAGTGTTGCAGTCAAGACCACCTAAAATGACATCAAGATGAAGCTAGTAAGCAACTGAAAATAGCACCCTCAAAACATAAATATTCACTAAATCTCATTAGATGAAGGGTGAAGAGCTGAAGAGCTTTATACAGAGGCACATTGCTATTGTTAACTAATCTGCTGCTAGTGTCACTTACACTACCTTTCTTTATGATTCCTAAATGCTGATAAAAATTTGACATGTCCCCAGCCATCCCAGTTATTGCTGTGTTTGCAGAATGTTTTCTTTTGGTCCTGTTGTTACACAAGTTATTTGTAGTTTGGTTATCACATAAAGTTGTTGGCTGATATCTCATCCAGACACGCTTCTTCTGCAGACTTTTCAAATTAGAAATGAGCCACATCATTTGTTGCAAATGAAGCAGGTTTTACATCACATCACATTAATGATGGTAACAAACAGGCTAAATCAGAAAATGCAGGCATTTTAGTGATGGTGATGGTGATCTTGACATTATATATATATATATATATATTGATATTAAAATTGACTTTGACTTGTATTTCATTGTAGACAGTATGAACATATTTTGTCTGGTCAACTTCATTTAATTTGTAAATATACATCCATTCATAACATTCAGGCTGAAACACATTCAAGATTCAATGCTGATGGGTTTTTGTATACAGGTAGAGGGTGGTAGTAGCTGAAACAAGGGAGGCTTTGAATTCTTGCTCTTGTTCTTGCAAACTTATGTTGATATTGTGGATATGTCACTGAGGGGCAAGATAGTATAAAATCGTTGTAAAATTGTCTTTGCTGGTGTTTTATAGTAGTTTTCTCTATATACATTCTGTTTTACTTTACAGAAAGTGTCTGCGTCACCCTTGGGAAGAAGACCATCACATGGAACACTCAGAGATGTTGTTTCATGCTGATGTATGATGGCTGAGCAGGGATACCTTTATGGTGATTTTGCAATTGCAATTTTTTTAATCGAAGTCAAATTGTTCTGGTGATAATAAAAACCAAGGGACAAGGACCTCAGCTCCAAAGTGAAGCCAATGCAGAGGCAGTGTTGAGTAGCTACTTGTAAAATGTACTGAGCTAAGCTACCAGTTACTCCACATTAAATTAAATTTAACTTAACTAAACTTTAGTAACCACCTGAGAAATGTAGCTAGCTAAGCTAATAAAAAGTAGTTTACTAGTTTGCAAGCTATTTTTAAAAAATTTATATAGAATCAATATTAATCAGTAATCAATAAAAATAATGTTCAGTTGAATTGTTATTTAACAATAACATCTGAGTATAAGTTTGAGGTAATTAATTTAGTTATTGTACATCATTTAGCCTTTAACTCTATTTGTTTCTTTTACCTCATTGTTTTGTATTTCGATGTACACAATACAAAACAATGAATTACTGTTACACTTTAATAATATCCCTTTGGGATTATTAATATGCTGTATCTAAGTGGTATCGTTATTATTATTATTATTAGGCTCACTCTATACTAATAGCTGTATCCACATGCATTTCAAGCAAATTGTTTTGTCTAACCACCACACTTTGATTTAGTAGAGATTTACATTTTGTTGTACCCTCTACTGATCAATATTAAAAACTACAAGTAATGTTTCAGATATATAACTCTCATGTATTTTCCTTCTGGTTCAGTTTCTCTCTGTGTTACAGGCTCTGTCATGTTTCCATCATATAAACTCGAGTGTGTGTGTCTGTTTTCCTCTTCTCTCCTGTCCCGACTCTCACCAAGGATTAGTCCCTGCGTCACTGTCACAAATGCTGACATTTTGTCTGTTCATCAACTCATATGTCCGTATTTGTTGGTAACATCACTTTCTCATCCTTTGTTTTAATTTATTTCACAAGCTCAACTACTTAAAGAGCTCAACTACTGAAAATCAAGTAACTGCTGAAAAGCTATTTCATTGAGAAAACAATGACGTTACCTTCACATTACTGAGAAATGTGGTTAAACTACTAATGTCGCTACTTGTACTCACACCCTTATGTCCCTTCACAGTCACTGAGGTCCAGTGACTGGTCCAATGACCAGTTACTTCTTCTTGTCTCTAAGACAAGACTTAAGAACAGGGGAGGTCGCGCTTTCTCAGTCTTTAGCCCCCAAACTATGGAATGAGTCACCCCCCTTTGTTAGGCTGACCCCCAGCCTGCCTGTGTTTAAGATATGTCTTAAAACTCATCTTTATTGTTTGGCTTTTCACCCAGACTGAGAGTTTTACATACGAGTTGCATTTTTGCTCTTATTTATGTTCTTTTGTGTGTGTGTATGTGCAAGCTGGTTTTATTTATTACTGTTTATTTCTATGTATGGCACTTTGGTCTTTAAATGCGCTTTATAAATGAAGTTAGCTTGGATTGGATACTGCCCAACACTGTGCAGCAGTGATGGCTGGCTCCAAAAAGGCCTGGCTCCCATAGATTTAATTGAAATTATTTTTAAAAATACTAAGTGACAATTTTTTTTCTGGTCTCATTTGTTTTATTTGGCGTGTTCTGGTGGTCCAATTTTTTAATTTATCGTTGCATTAATACGATTTATGGGCCAATAAAAAGCTTTGATGTCTCCTATATCAGGTTTTGATGACAGTTGTCACAGCTTGCTCGCCTACTTTCAGAGCTTCTGTTTATTGAATAAACATAGCTTACAGCTCTACTGTAAGCTGTACTGTAAAATTACTTAATCACACAAATACTTGAAGTTTACAGTTTCAGTATTACTAGTGTTTAGCATTAGCTCACCTATTACCCCTATTGGTAAAATCATGGATGCTCCATTCCTCCCTCTCCATTCCTGACAGGGGAGAGGCTTACCATCCCTGGTAAGGCTTCAGAAGCATCAGGAAATGGATGAATGAATGTAAACTACTATTAACTCAATAGCACATTTAGTTGAGTGTCTAAAATTAGAAAAGGGGTAAATCCACCTCAATCCACATTTCAGAAAATGTTCCCAACTGACCATCTCCAATTTGCTTCATACTTTCAGAAAAATAATGTTATTAGTCCCACTAAACACCATACAAAATTCCAGCCTTATATGTTCATTAGTTTTTAAAATATTGGGCTTTAAAAATAAGGGTCTGACTGTAAAAACGAGTGGTACAGAAAAAGATGCTAAGTTCATTAATAATAATAATAAAATAATAATAATAATAAGTAATAAGTTCAATTTAATGCCTCATAAATCAAAACATTAATTATCACAACAATAATACTACAACGCTGGGACAAAACTGCTCTGACAATTTTTTTTTTTTTAGAGTTTTCAGCAAGTTGGAATTTGGCAAATATGCAACTGTGGATCTTCTTTTATGGAAATGAAAGACATATTGTACCTTGGAACAACTGGAAATTCCATGCCTATATCATGAATAATTCAAAAGTAATGACTTATTGAACATTTTACTTTTATACTTTACTGACCCAAAATACAGAATTAGAAAAGATTAGGCCCTAAACAAATGAAAATTATATATTCTATTCTATTCTATTCTATTCTATTCTATTCTATTCTATTCTATTTTAACAATGAGTAACAATTCCAAGTTCTTGTTTAGTTTGTGTTAAATTCTGTGTTACCTTATTTTTGTATGATGTACTGCACAGTCTCACTGCAAATTCTGTATTTACCAGCTTATGTCTGGGTAAAAGGAATACGAATGTGTGTATACATCATTTCTACATCTGGCCTCGGGGGTCCAGCAGTCAGCAGCTAAACTTAAAACTGAAATCAGAAATGGACAATATTTTAATTATGTCTGACATGAGGGAATCTTGACAACATTTAGCATGAGACCATCTTGTTTTCCTGAAAAGGACCCTCAATGGCTGTGTGAATTAGAACTACTGTATAGGATGTTGTTATTGCACCACAAAAGCTGAATGGGCAATAGAAATAGTATTGAATTAAAGCTATTTTTATTGTCCAACAAGTTACCTAAACACAAACACAAATGAATAGTCTGTTACATTTCTATTAAACTTTATATTTAAAGAGCATACTCGAAATAGAAATACATTAGCAGCATTGTTATTACTGATCACATTATGAAGAGTGAGATCTACATATATTGAAAACAATACTATTACTTAGATCAAAGTTCTCAGACACCAAAATGTCCATGAACTGCACCAAACAACGAGGAGCAGGTAACTTCCTAAAATGTTCATCTTGATATTAACAATGTGTGAAAATGTCAACCTGAACAATACTGTTTATTCTTATGCTTTATAATTAAAGATTTGCATCATCATTTATACAAGAAAGACAACGGAACCTGCGCCTTAATGAATAGAGCACCTTCTTCAGGTTTTTGTAATAACAGTAGCAACAGCATCATCTAAATACTTTGTGACCTTCACAATAAGCAGAATATTTTTATATTACATTAAACCACAACTTCCCTGATGATTTAGTTCCTTCATGCATTTTCTTCCTCACTATGTAACACCCTCACTTGTCACAAATATTTTTCAATACTTTGACAGTTAGTTAGTTAGTTCACATCAAATGGAAATAAATTGGTTGTATTTATTTGTATTTCTACTTATGTATTGTTATCGTTGCAAACAATAGCCTCACCTCTTTCAATTAATTTGTTGGTATCATTTATGTATTGTATTGTATGTATGTATTTTAAGGCCAGTACATATTGATTTATAAATGTAGTGGCACAACCCAACTAGTCATTTTGTCTCCAGCTTGTCCACTCTGTAAAAATAAAATGCACATCCCTACAATTAATATGATTTAGAAAAAAATGTTAAGTAACAAATCTATTCAAATTATCATGGAGCATCAGTTTCATATGACAGACAGCTTGTTGCTCCATGTTAACATTGTATTGTTAGTTGTAGTGTTCATGCTCATACACATACCGTCATGTCAAGGCTATATGTAATCTTTTCGTGCTGAGGAATTGCCTTTCTGCTACTTTTCATGCAGAAAACACAGTTACATTCTTTGTTTGTGTCTTTGAATTTCATGAGATCAGGCAGTATAAGAGCAGGCCTTACAGAATGTAGAATTCATATTAAGTTGTGTCCGACTTTTACCATTTCATACAAACTTCACGCTGGGGCAACTCAGAGTAATTCCATCAATATGAGCAGGATTTATCTTAATTTAGATTTTTATTGAAGACAAGTTTTATAAAGATATATATATATAAATATATGAATGTGGGTCTACAAGATGCCCCATTTGTATTACACTTACATGGAAAGTAACACATTACCAGAAAAGTGCTACAAATCACATTAATCTTGGCCGCTCTGTTGCAAACACCTGTCAAATTTTGAATATACATTTGCATTTTAGTCAAATCCTGTAATGAACATCTTCACATCTAAAAACTGTTGGCGAGTATTTGCATTACAAAGATCTCCATTGTAATGCATCATTTTAAGGTGCTAAAAGGTGCTTTTCTCAAAATACACTTTCTTTATTGGTTTAGGATTGGTTTAGGAACTCTTCCTATAGTAAAACAAAACATGTTGATGTACTAGTTTTAAGTAAAATTATAGTTACTACTACTATTACTGGAACTAACTAGATGGGCTAAAATGCATTTCGATGAAGATTGAATTACAAGTAAATTTGATCAAATAAAACATGCCCACTAGCAATTTCAATATGTTGATCAGCTAAATGAAACCATGTTTTTACCACTCTAAAAGTCTCAGCAGCAGCAGTCCTAATTGAAACATGTCTTTTAGCATCTGATTTGTCATGGAGTGCAGGTCTGCTGGTTTAATCCCAGAGATGTTGGATGTGTTCAGTGTGGTCTTCAGCAAAATTCCAGAGGCAAGCTGACAGGCAAGAGGGATGTGCTTGGTGGAGCAGCGCTGCAACACTGGGTTTGCCCGTGGATTAGATGTGCTGCTGACAGCCTGATCACCACAGAGACGATAGAGAACAGGACTCTGTGATGGAAAATACATAAGAGACTGCAGGCAGCCAAGAGCCTGTATGGCTTCTCTGCTTTGATTATTAGTATTATTGTTTTAGCAGTAAATGTTGTGTAAATATGTGTATTCTCTTGACTGTAACTTCTTTTTCAGTGTCTTAGTTTTATTTTTCCCCAGTATTGCAGATTCAAGAAGTACAATTTGGAGTGGCAAGTTCAGGTCTAATAATTTTTTTGAAAAAATCCTTTTTGATCAAGTCACAACGGAAAAACACTTGAAATGTTCACAGGAAATGTGGACGGCTTACAAGAGACTTTGCAAGATTGCATTCAAATTTATTTGTAGGCCTGTATAATTCTATTTTGCTTGTCATATCAAACATGCACTTCTGTTGCTCAGTAACACTAATAGTATGTAAGCTAATTGCAATTTTTACCTTGTAAACTTAAAATGATATACAATTCAATATTCAATATAATATATTCCAGAATTAAAAAAAAAAAACACTGTACACAAGTACATACAATATTTTATTTATTTAGTTTTAAGTGCAGAGCTAAATCGAATATTTTAGTGTGATTCTGATTTTCTAATTATTTGCTCACTTTCTTGGGAAAAAGAAGGAAATATGTAATAGAAATGTAGAAATGTTAATTTAAACCTGTTGAGAAACTGCCACTTATGTCAAATTTGAAAATGGCTAGAGAGAAACTACATTAAATTAAGATCAAATATTAAATGCACAAAAGCACGGGTTTCTGTAAATTAAATTCGTGTTATGTGCATTTAAACTTGCATGTAACAAATCAAAGTCTAAAATTTAATAAGGTTTCTAAAACACAGCCAATTGTTGGTCTCAGCACCCCGTAGGAATCCCAGATCTTACATACAGTTACCTGGTTGTTTTTGCACAGATCAGCCCACATGCTTGTGCCGTCTCCTCCGCGCATTAAGACGTGGTAAGTGAAGAAATAAATTCCGGGGATGGAACACGTGAACTTCCCGGTGGTAGGATCATAGTGGTTTCCCAGGTTGGTCACTACATCGTCGAACTTGAGCACCTCGTAGCCTTCATGTTGCTTTTTCAGCCCCGCGTAAAAGGCGATCTTGGGCACGGTACTATAGGTGGCCGCACTAATTGCTCCGGCAGCACTGGGTCCCGGAGGTCCCGGTAAGCCGGGTCTGCCTGGCTCACCTTTTTCTCCAGGTGGCCCCGCCGGACCGGGAGGTCCCGCCTCACCTGGAGGTCCCCTTGGACCTGCTTTTCCCGGACGACCCGGTTCCCCTTTTGGACCTTGAATAAAAGTGGGTAAAGACTGTACCAGGCTGTTGTCTCGGACCGTGTCCGCCGTGGCGGTGCTGGTTGGTGATTTGGTGCCATATGGGTCACACACCATCCTGCAGGTACCGAGCATCTCGTAGTGGGCTGCCGTCCCCGCTGAGTTGACAAGAACCGGGATGAGAATGACCAAAACCAGAACCATCACGACCCCCAGGACCCCCGCTGCCACCAGGCGCTTCCTGCCGACCAGGCGCGTGAGCGCAGGACGATCCTGTTGTCTGCTTTTGGGTGGAATTTTGCCAGCTGAAGTGGAAACCCTTTAAAGAAAACAGTGTAGCAGAACTACACTTTGTTGATAATGTAAATTAACTTTTTCCAGCAGCAGCCCCCCCTCCCCTCGGCGTCCTCGTTTCTCTCCTCTTCACACTTTTTCTGCTGATGCGCTGTTTGTTCGGAAAGTCGTAAAGTTCAGCCCGCTTACTGCTCGGCGATTTCCAGAAGCTCTGGATTCAGCATCTTTAAGTGCCTTTCAAATCCAGACATGGGGTCTGGGTCCCTCTTTAATCCACAGGTGTCAAACCGAAGTATTTGTACAGACACTGGACTCCTAATGTGGTTGAGGACTAGTTAGACCGTCTGCCTGACATAGAGAGCGCTCAAAGAGTCAGTAGCGCAGACACAGTCTAAACCTAAGGGGCAAAAGAGAGACAGAGAGAGAGAGAGAGAGAGAGAGAGATAGAGAGAGAGAGAGTGAGAGAGAGAGAGATGAATGTCGTTGCTGGTCATACAAAAGACATGGTCATTTAACAATTGAAGAATTTTAACCTTTAAGAATTTACGAAATATGAACCGCCTAACTACAAAATATTAACCACCAAACATTTAGCTACTGTAACTTTGTACTGTTAGTGTTGTTGCTGTAGGCATCAAAATGTGACTCTGTTACCTGAGGCTCAGGAGATGTTATGGTAGTTTCTAAGTAAGTACAGGTGAAAGTGTTGCTTGCAAAATTCTATGGTGTGTTTATGGCCTACATTACGCAAAAACATACTTTACAATACATCAGTTCACTATAGAGCAAGAGTAATTATAACTCAAATGTGATTAATTGGACTTTTTCTGTAGTGGGCCTTTGCTTTTATCTTTCAACAAATTATAAAATATTCTAAACTACTAATTCTATATTTAGCCTTCCACATTTTGTCTTTCATTACATCCTTTAACTCATTGTCATACATTTCATATTGTTGCATCTTTTACATTGTATTCATTTTGTTATATCTTAAATCATTTAAATCTTGTTTCGTCTTTTACATTGTTTTGAAAAAGTAAGGAGTAGAAAGTACACATTTTATTTGTGTTACATGTTGGGAGTAAAAATAAAAAGTTGTCTGAAAAATAAACAATATAAACTGTAGACATCTGAAAACTCTACTGAAGTACAGTTACAAAATATTAGTATATATATTTGTACTTTATTACTTGTCACGTCTGACTTGGTGGTCAGACATAATTACAGAGTTGTGGCCAAAACATCTACTGTAATAGGTCCAAGCTTCAATCATTCTATTGGTGTGGCTAAAAGTGCAGGATTGTTGTCTGTGCATTGTAACTTCAGTTCAACAAATCAAATAACTCACATCATACTGGCTGGTTGACAATATTATAATCTTACTGTCTCATAGTCAGGTCTGATTGTCTGCTGCTCACACCACACTGGTAGAAGTATGGACATTGGAGTTTGTAATTCTGTGATCATGATTTCTTTGCCTTATTTTATTTTATTGCATAGGGACAATAGCCAATGATGAAGGTCCATATATGAGATGAAATACAAGATGTAAATATAAGGGACTATAGCAAAAATTGCTTATTTACATCCCCAGACCTTAGACAGGTAACAAAAAACAGAACATTACAAGTAGACAACATACAAACATAAAAGGAAAATGACAATACATTGTACAACGGGTTAAAAATGATCACAAATCTTGTCACAAAAATTGCCAATAATGCATTGCAAATGACAGTAAAAATACTTTAGAGTAATTCAGTATTTGCAGTACTTAACAATGAGAAATAACTATACATCAAAGACTAACTGTGTGGATACATACAGTTAAAAGAGCTGCTAACCTCACAAACATTTTACTCATTAATTGATTGAGCTCATAAGGAAACAAAGTCATTTGTCTTGTGGACCACAAGGACACAGAGGCAGTGACTGGATATTGATGCCATTAAAAACTAGCAAACCTCCTCTTCTTGGGCTTCATTAAGCCCCCAAACATCCACTTATTGAGAGTCCCTGAAAATGAGCTGTGAAGGTAACGGAGGATCATTGGATTGGCACTTTACTCAATATCAGAGCAGTGAATGATGAATTGCTGTGGCATGCACAAAGTGGCCAGGGACTGAAACTATATGACACAATAATAGAAAGTGGACTGAACTTCAATGGCTTTATGCAGGGAGCCCTGCTAAAATGTGTTTGAACAAATAACTGATGCTTTGTTAATGAAGCAGTTCCCAACCTTTTTGACCATAATGCTTCAAAAGGTTATTAGTTCACACAAAGTTCTAAAATGTAATAATAAATGTTTATTTTAATTTGTTCTAATTTCCTTTGTTTATAATTTTGAGGCTCTCTCAAATGTATCTTCATATACAACTGTATATGCAATTATAAATTAAAAGCAGGTAACTCCAACAGTCTTACAATCAATATAATCAATTCTTCTTTGGGAATGCTGTAACTAGGAAAAGCATGAACTATTTTACAGTATTTCATTGTGTCTATGTTATTTATTGTTACTCAGTGTTTCACAATATTGAGTTATAATGCAGTTTTAAGCTATAATGCACTTTTTATCACTGCATTATTGAATAAGTTTCAACTTTCCTTTCTTTTTATGCCCTGAAGAGATAACATCATTTTAAATTATCCATCTTGACTGTGAGCAAAATTTGCATCAAAATGTCCTTTCAAATACCACACATCACACTGAAGAGAGTCGCAGCCATGTCACATCACCTGGCCTGGATACTGTGCATTGATTCACTGGAGATCAGAATGTGCCACGTGTCAACGATAACTCACAGCAGTCAGTGATGTGGTTAATTCCGGAGACTTAATTAATCTTTTAAAGGAAAAGTTTGAAATTATGGGAACACTGTGAACAGAGAAACCTATTTTCTCCTGATCCCAGGCTTCATGTTACTAAAGTAACAGCTACATACTTAAATAAAAGAGAAAAAAACTTAAAATTCTAAATATTGAACAAGTTCATTAAAAAAAAAGCACTAATCCAAGAATGAGCATAGCATGGTGGCTTATTGGTTCTTAATACATGAAGTTTGGATGTTGTCACATGTTTTGCTTCACAGACATATGTAGGTCAAGTGAACTAAAAACTTCAGTCCTCTGATAGACTTGTAGGCCTCTCGACTGGGATATAATCTTCATAACCATACTAATTATTCATCAATGTATAATTGTGGTTAAGTAAGAATCATGCTTTTGTTACCTGAGAATTAATAGCTTATATCTAGAAGGGGAGCAAGTCACTGTCTGCAACACAGTAGCTCAGTACAGTAGCTCAGAACAGACTTCCTGTTCTTCTTTTTTTCATATATTATTATCCCCTTACCTAAAATCCTAGAATTGACAAACCAAACACTGGCTCTAACAAGGTCCTTTCATGTTTTTAGCAGCCATTGTAGGTGAGAGTGAGGTGAGTGGTATTCAGGTGGTTGCACTCTCACCACTAGATTCTACTAAAGATTACACGGTTAACCTTTAAAGCCGCACTAGGCAGAAATCATGGGGAAAATGCCAGAATTTTGAAAATACAGCCCTCCACTTGCAGCTCTCTCCTTTCTGTTCTTAACATGAAATGTAAAATGAACAACATTACGCCATTCAGTGCTGCTATTGAAAAGTGGAAACGTTTCATGGCTTCTTCTGATAAGAAGCCATGAAACCCTTGCAGGCATGAGGAGCATATGCAGACTCCACACCAAAAGGCTCCACTTAGCCAGCAGGTTTCCCTGTGGTGCTGTGAAGCCAAAGTGTGCCTAATAGATACTAATGTTTCACAATTAAATCTTTGTAAGATAATTAAATATTAGCAGAGGTGGCAAAAGTACACACTTTCTTTACTCAAGTAGAAGTACAGATCCAGAAAAAAGAAGTAATTGAACTTTTTCATTGCCATAAAATAGTGAAACAGTGTACAGGTTTTAAAATGTGCTTTTAAAAGTATAAAAGTAAAAAGTTAGGCCACTGAAGGACATTTCTACCTGCTGTTTGTATGCAAAGCAAACTGAACATCATGTCTAAAACCATTCTAATTAAAAAAATAAATAAAACCAATACAATGACAATAATGGACATTAACTTCATTCCAGCGTTCAAATCAGTTTTCAGTGTCAGCAACAGAACTTGAAACATTATGACACATTTTCTCCATGATTCAGTCTCCCTTTCATGTCCATTTCACTTTCTTAAGTCTTTTATGTCAATTTTTTCATGTTGAACAGGGACTAAGATTGCACTCAATAAATCCCAAAATCCGAGATTACAGGTGTATTTTGTCTTGTTACATCTGTTACATTGTTTGCGTCTTATATCTTTTATGCCATTTTCATCTTGTTATATTTGCCATATGTGATATGCACTGATGGATACAAGGGATCATCTTTTCTATGTGCTGTTCTTCCTTCCATTTGGTTTTGATGTTGTGAAGGCAAGCAGTGATGCAAAATAAAAATAATAACAGGGTAGAAAGTACAGATATCTGTGATTAAATGTAGAAAAATAAATACTCCAGTAAATCATTATTTCCAACCTCTGAATATGAGCAAATTATGTATTTCTGTTCATAAATGTATCTCTCAGTACATATCAACAACTTAAAGAAATTGGACTTAATTTTCAGAATGGGAGCAGGAGTTTTCATTCAGTTTGTCAGACTAACAAAGACCTTTAACAAGCAAAGTCAAAACACTGCATTGCCTTTCACTGACTTTGCATCCATTGAGCAGTCACCACATACATGTTTCCTGTTTGGCACAGATACTGATTTGGATGACAGTGGCCTGCATTTATCAATCTAACATAGAACCCAGCACAGCGCTCACAGGGTTTGTGTCACAGCAGATGAACGATCAGGCATTGATAAATGCAGCAACTGAACCCAATTGTCATGCAAATATCATGCCCCTATTTATTCTTGATCTAGAAGTTTTGTCAGAGTTTGCGATATGGAGATACATAATGCTACCAAGAAGAGAAGTTTCTCTGACCTTGAAATAGAAAATGTAAAAATGTAAAAGCCTAGGCTAGGATTTTTTTCATTTGAGTGATGTTTCACATAAAACAGGCACCATTGTTCAGCCTTCAGCTACACAAACTGGTCTGGAGTTGGTGACACAGAGCCAGGAAACCACGAGCTGCAGAGAGCAGAACTGCCCCTAACAGCAGAGGTTCTGGAGATACAAACAGAGCTGTGTTCATCAGTGGTGGAGATAAATTTCTTATTTCGACCCATTAACACTAACACTTTACCTGGCAGAAAGGAAACTTGAGATGTGCATCACATAAATAAAATGTTTAACTAAATGCTGTGATTTGTTATGAATACTGAAAAAATAATTGAGAAAAAATAATCTTACACCAAATAATTACAAACATTTAAAAAAGAGCTATTTATGTTGGGGATATATGACACAAAGGGGCATCAGGTGTTCAGTAGTAGGGAAATCAAGCCACCTCTCATCTGTCTGCAGTCACACCTGTCAAACCTTCTGACCCTTGACCTTTGCTAGTCAGAAAATAACTAATGAAGTGAGGGCAGAGTTAGGAAAATATGCAGTAATGCAGCAAGAAGGAAGACCACTGCTGATCTTCAGGCAGAGATGAATACTTCTAGATCAGAGTCTAAGAAAGTCTGCAGAATGACCATAAGAAGACACCTGACGGAACAAGGCTTAAAAGGAAGAATAGCTGATAAGAAGCCCAAACACTGGACTGTTGATGACTGGAAGAAGGTACTCTTGACGGACGAGTCTGAGTTTGAACTCTTTGGTCAGCACTGTCATGCTTATGACCGCAGAAAAGCTGGAGAATGTTTTGATGCATTGCACCCACAGTGAAACACGGTGGAGATTCCATTATGTTATGGGGTTCCATTTGTAGAAACGGCGTGGGCAAATTAATGAAAACTGACGGTATCATGAACAAGAATGTCAACCACAACATCTTTGTGCATCATGGAATCCCTTCTGGATTGAATGTGATTGGTCGTCGGTTCATATACCAACAAGACAATGACCCCAAGCATATTTCAAAGCTGTGCAGAGACTATTTGACCAAGAAAAAGGAATTTGGAGTACTGGAACTGATGGACTGACCAAGACAAAGTCTAGATTTGAATCCTATAGAACAAATTTGGGATTTAATAGATTGATCACACAAAAGTTTCATCTAGAGCAAGTCTGTGGGAACAAAATCTATTGGAACTCAATAACAAAAAAGACTGTTGAAAAGTACATAAAAACAATGCCAGCTCAATTAAGCTCTTATCAAGGTCAAAGGAGGCCATACAAAATATAATTTTTTTTTGGTTATTATGTGTGAAAAAGGACTATTTAGTTGTTTCAGTTTGTTATATGCCAAATAAATAATTATAATAATAATAACATTTTAAGTCTTAAACAAGTATTTGAAAGATTTCTAAAATATTTATGAGAAAACATAAATATTTTAG
>JAPQRN010000729.1:3937-15524 GCA_037367275.1 Coranthus polyacanthus | reverse complement strand
TGATCCCCCTATAGTTGGAACACACCCTCCGGTCCCCCTTCTTGAAAAGAGGGACCACCACCCCGGTCTGCCAGTCCCAGGTCTGCTGGATGTGACGGTCCAGCAGTGGCGGTCCAGGACAGTGGATGTGCAGGGACAATCCCTGCACATCCAGAGACTTTAGGTACTCAGGGCGGACCTCATCTACCCCCGACGCCCTGGAGCTTGCCAACTACCTCGGTGACTTCAGTTTGGGTGATGGACGAGTCCACCTCCAAAAACCCCGCCTCTGCTTCCTCATCGGAAGCAGAGGCTACTACCAGGCTAGGCTAGCTACTGCAGGGGAGGGGCTATTGCCAAAGACATGGACGCGCATTCTGTAATCCACTATGTCATTTTTGGGGTTGTTGTCTTTGTGCCACACAAATCTCAAAACATCTCTACAGTTCTCTCGTACCAGAAAGCAGTAAAACATCTGCTGAATGTCTGCGGTTATTGCAACTTGGTGCTTCCTGAACCTCACAAGTACACAAGTGTTTAAGTTAGGCCCTGAGAGCAACATGTCATTAAGTGACATACCTTCAAACTGTGCGCTGGAGTCAGATTGCTTCTGTGGATGGTAGACTCCGAAAAAGGGCAAATACCAGTACTCTTTGTTTTCCTGTACTGGGGGTGTAAGCTCAGCGTGTCCATTGTCCATCATCTTTTGCATCTGTGAGGTGGGACTGCATTTCTGGGTTTTTTTCTGAGTGCGCGTTGCAGTGACTTGAGGCGACTAACAGCATACTGGCGGTTGTTTGGCAGTATATTCCTTGGCTTACGAAAGGGTAGTGGGGCTACTCAGCTCTTTGAAACATCTTGTGTGAACTCATTGTCCATAATTTTGAGGAATAACAGATCCTCGATTGAAGGTGCAAGCTTGTTGTCATTTTTGGTCTGACAAAAAACATCCTTTCCCAAGCTTACGTTGCTTGCATTTTGTTTCATGTTTGTGCTACTGAGAGCTAGCTGCCAATCTGAA
Source organism: Coranthus polyacanthus (assembly GCA_037367275.1). NCBI lineage: Eukaryota > Metazoa > Chordata > Actinopteri > Kurtiformes > Apogonidae > Coranthus > Coranthus polyacanthus. Next base: position 14,524 of record JAPQRN010000729.1, on the reverse strand, counting down.
AGACTAGTCTCTGACTTGACAGTGAAGTGGTTTTCACGTGGAGGAAAATGAGTGGGTCTCCCATTTGCTAGAACGTGAGTCTTTAGACTGGTGATTCTGAAGGCTTATGAGTGCTACCCAAGCATACATCTCTAACTATCATCCAGCCTAGATCCAGTCTCTGTGCATATGGCGCATTGTGTGGGCCATTGATTTGAATGCTCACTTTATGGACTCTTAGAATGTCCCTTCCGAGTAATAGCAGAATCTCAGCACTGTCATCTAGAGGCGGTATTTTTTGTGCAATACATTCAAGGTGGGGATGACCTTGTGCAGCGGCTGGAGTGGGAATTTCCTCTCTTTTGTTTGGTATCATGTTGCACTCAATCAACATTGGTAGCTGTATTGCAGGGGCACCATTTATGGACTCTATGACATAACCAAAAGCTCTGCGACCAGCTCTGAGACCTATACCAGAACAGGTCTGCAGGGTGTATGGCGCTGCAAAGCTGTTAACTTTGAACATATCGAAAAACTCAGAATGTGCCAATGACAAGTTACTCTGGTCGTCTAGCATGGCGTACATTCTTTTGCTCTTGCTGCGGTCATTAGCTGGGTAAACACTGACCAGGCATATCTTTGAACATGACTTTCCTGAAAATCCCTCCCCACATACCTCAGTGCAACTTGAAACACCTGTTTCCTCCTACCCATCTTCTTGCTCCCTGCCGTGATCTGCTGGAGGTAACGAGGACTTGGGAGGAAGGGAAGGTGTATCTGGTGCTTGTCAGAGTCACATTCAGAACATTTAACTGCTGCTTCGCAGTTACGAGCCACATGTCTGTTAGATGCACAGCACTTGTAACAGATATTGTGTTGCTTTAACAGTCTCTTCCTTTCTTGAAGAGGATTTTCCTTAAAACCTCTGCATTGTTGTAGTGCATGTGGTCTGTTGTGCACAGGACACCATTTGTCTGGTCCATTAGTGGGTGTGGCTGTTACGTTTGTTTTATGCACTGAAACTGTTCTGCGATTGTTACTGTGGTTCTCTCCAAACCTGTCCTTTTTTACTCCGCTGATGGTTAGTGACTGGATATTGAAGCTTGGGTCGTTGCATGCCTTTGCTTGTGTTTGAATAAACCGCAGAAAGAAAGTAAAGGGAGGAAAAGTTACTTTATATTCCTGTTTGTAGCATGAGCCTTCCATCATCCATCTGTCCTGTAGTCCAAACGGCAGCTTTTCCACGATCAGAGCGATGCCTCTTGCTGTATCGAGATAGGACAGTCCATGCAAGTATCCCTCTTGCATTGCTGAATCAATTTCCAACAGTAAATCACTTAGCTCTCTTAGTTTTTGGTGATCTTTTGGCCATATTTTGGGGAACTGGTCAAGTTTTGCGAAGAGAGCGCCCTCTATGGCCTCTGGCGAACCGTAGGTCTCTTCTATCCTGTCCCAGATGAGTTGTATTGCAACTGATGGTTTACTTATATTCACTGCTTTGATGCAACGTGCATGTTTGACTGACTCTGGGCCCAGTGATTTAATCAGGTCAATTTCTTCCCCAGCTTTAAGATCAAGACTTTCAGTAGCATTAATGAATGATGATTTCCAAGCTAAATAATTTTCCGGCTTGGTGAGCTCAGACGCTAACAACTGGCTCCTCACTAGATATTTGGCAAGTTCAGGGCACATAAATTAATGGCAGAGCCAGAACAGCTAGTATACATCCCAGTTGTACATCTGGGTCACTGACCATCAAATATCCATTTAAAATATGGTGATTCTATTTACAGTTTTTATTTTTTTTTATTTTTGTTTTCCCTCAGAGTCACTAATTCCAGTTGAGAAGCCTGATATTAGTCACTATTGGAGCCAAGGTCTGCTGATACCAATTAATCTGTCTGTCTCTAACATAGAGTTCCACAACCTCACAAACCATTCATAGTTTTCAGCCATGTGACAATGCGAAGCCCTGAAGGGAGAAAAAAAAACGTTCCCTCATGATGGCCAACACTGGACACACAGCCCTATCAATTTAACATCTGTTTCAAGCCACAAATACTTAGATCACTTCTCAAAAGAATTAAAACAAAAATATGTCATAGGTTTTGGACAGTTGTGATCAATATACAGCACTCACCACAGTATTTAATCACTAAAAACAGTAGTCACTGTAGAGCTGCACTTTATGGATGTTCACATACAGTATTTTATATCTGTGGAAAATCCCTCCCCTAACACTGCTGCAGGATGAAATATTTTACATGTGGATGGATTATTGATGCTGCTGCTGTTTGGGAGGTGAACGACAAGAAAATCTTCATTATCAAAGGTGAGGCTGATTAGCTAACATTAGGTAGCTACCTAACAATCTTGTATTAACATGGCACATTCATTTTAGCATTCTATGGTAGACGTGACATATCTTATGACATAAATCTAATGTAAACATGTTTCCAGAATCAGGTAAACAGTTTAAATGAGACTCAATTGACAATCTGCTCCTGTGGACGAGGGACTGGTGTGATTTGTATGGCAGGATTTTGTAGAAACATAACTGTACGAAACAATTGGAAGAAAACCATGCAGCATTTGAACTAAATGAACCTGGTAAAATAATAAGCGGATAGTGGAAGAAAGCCTCGTTTTGCCTCCAGGTGGGTGTTCCGATGAGTGTGTGACATCATGTGAAAAGTGAATTGAGCTGGGCTGTAAACCCACCACTATCAACACTGCAGATATCTGTCTGCACGTATTTGTGTTTTTATTATATAACACTGCATTTTGTCAGAAGACAACCAGACAATCTGCCTTGATGAATGTTGGTGTGTTAAACTCCAGCAAGCTAGGTCATGACTGGTTACAAGTGTTCCTGTTGAGATGAAAAGGTAGAATCAAATCAACATTATGCAAAAGACTTTTTTGACTGAGCAAAAATGATTTGACATGAGAGTTGATTGATTTTTATGTTAACTTGAAAACTATTACTGTAGTGTAAATGTAAAACTATTTGGACCTGATGTTAGAAGACAGGAGACAAGGAGGAGCTTGATCAATGACAACAAAGGAGAACTTTAGAAGGTGAAGAATAAAGCGAAGAAGGAGGAAAGGGCACTTCAAATATGAAGGTCAGAAAAAACAAGAGGACGGAGTAGAGCTGAGAAAGACTACACGAGGAAGAAGTTAGAAGTGTGGAAGAGAGCAAAGGATATACAAGTGGATTAAAAGAGGAAGAAGCAGAAGAAGGAGAGGAGGACAAGGTTGCAGGAGGGAGTGGAGGACAAGGAGAAGCAAAGGTTGAGGAGGTGAAGGACAAGGAGTAGGGAACCTGTGCAGTGCTGTTGCTCTCCCAAAGGCTTGCCAATTAGGACACTTTCTTCTATAAATACTCCAGGCTCTGCTATGTGGGTCACACCTCTCCCTCTTTCTTCCATGCACCCCTTGCCTCCTCCCTCTTGCTTTCCATCCATCTGTCCATCTCCATCGAGGACTGCATGCCTGTCTGACAGCTGGTGGATGGAGGCCTGGGGTAGAACAGGGGACGATGGGGACAGGAGAGGGAGGAAACCAAAGACATCTGCTAAACTCCAAATGTTTTTTAGAAAGTTTCCAGTTTTCAGATTGTCTGCTGTCAAACAAGCATACATAAGCTTACTCTCACTTAATGATTTTGGTCCCTATGAACCCATAAGAACCCATGGTGACAGGTGTGTCATGCACCATTTAAAGGTACAAGTTCCTTATATATATATATTTATGCTTGATTTTACCTTGTGATGTCTCAAAGTGACATCAACTATGTGTGGATTTTTGTACCCAGGGACATAATTTCCAAAATGGTGGCGTACCTAGTCAGGATGTGTGACAGAAATAGACAATTTTTAAAAGCTTGATTTTGTTACTAAAGTTACGTATTATTTAACAGTTCTAATACTTTAATATGGCATACAAATGTTCTGTATTACAAACCCCTTCCATAAAATACAGTAAAACTAAAATCTGTCATTTGTTAAGTAATTTGAACCTCTATTTACAGTAAAAGTAAAAAGAAAATCTTTCATTTTCACAAACCAACTTTATTGTATTTTGAGAATACAAACAAATTTAGATTTTGATGCCTGTAACACACTCAGAAGAAGTTGAAATGTTTGCCATTGTGTTACATCACCTTTCCTTTTTACTACTTTTCTATTGCCACATCATTTGGGATGTGATTATTGCAATTGTTGCAATTTTGCAAAAAGTCCAATATTGCTGTTTACAAGACTTCAGCTGCTTAACAGTCTATGATGGCCACTGATTCTCCTCTTCCTGATGTCCATACATTTTCAATAGGAGAGAGATGTGGACTGCAGGCAGGCTACTAAAGCACACACACTGTGATTATGAAGCTACGTTGTTGGAACTCGTACAGAATGAGGCCTGGCATTGTACAGCTAAAATAACCATTTCCAACTTCGTGGGAAAAGATGTCTGCTTGATGGAAGCATATGTCTCTCTAAATTCCAATACATGCCTTTGTGTCGATGGTCCCTTCACACATACGCAGGTCATGGATACCATGATAACTGATGCACCCCCATACCATCACTGATGGTGGCTTCTGAATCTTTCACTGATAATAGTCTGGATGGTCTTTCTTTGGCATGTAGAACCCAACCTCTGTTTTTTCCTAAAAGCTGAAATGAGGATTAGTGTGACCACAGCACACATTTACACTGTCTTTCAGTCCATCTGACATGAGCTCAGGCCCAGTGGACTCGGCTGTGTTTCTGTACAGAATTGATATGAGGCTTCCTCACAGCATAACACAGTTATGGTTGCATTACTGGATGCAGTGGTGGATTGTGTTAAGTGACAACAGTTTTCCAAAGTACTCCCAAGGCAATGTGGCTATAATCATACATACATGATGGTTTCTCAGGCAATGCCACCTGAGGGTTTGAAGGTCACACACATTCAGTAGTTGTTTCAGCCCTTGGCCTTTACATACTGAGATTTCCCCAGACTCCCTGAATGTCACATCGGGCGTTTATCATTTTGGCTCAATGTGATATATGTATCATTACATATCTCTGGCACTAGGGGGTAGTATTTCAAAAAAGCATTCAGAAATGTGTTCCATGTGGTCCATGTTATTCTGTTTAAAATAATTGTCCTTTAAGGAGACATGGATCTCAGTTCTCATGTGTTAAATGTCATCACTTGTGTGTTGATGACACCCATTGCAAAAATGCTCATGTCCGTAGGTGAGGGTGGGAACGTAGACTGACTGAAAGCTTCGCCTTTTGGCTCAGCTCCCTCTTCACCACAAAGGACTGGTACAATACCCGCATCACTGCAGATGCTGCCCCAATCCATCTGTCAATCTCCCTCTCCATCCTCCCCTCACTCGTGAACAAGATCCCGAGATGTGTAAACTCCTCCACTGGAGGCAGTGACTCATTCCCATCCCAAAGGGGACACTCCACCCTTTTCCGACTGAGATTTGGAGGTGCTGATCATCATTCCTGCCACTTGTTTTTCTCACTCTTTATTTGTGCTAGAAACTCCATTAAAGTATCAAACTAATACTCTTTGCTGTCTTAATGTATTTCACCTTCTGATTGAACTTCATTGTTTTCAGTTCAACAATGTTTTGTACTTTAAGATATTACAGGTTTCCTTGAACTGTATTGTTTCATTTTGACAAAGTTTTCAAACAATGTCTACTTCTCTTTCAAATTATTTTCATATTATGTTCTAATTTAAGCGATTTCACCTAAGTTGAGCTAACTTCAGCTACCTTCAGCTAACTTTGGCTAAAATCAGCTAACTTCGGTTAAGTTCAGCTAACTTCAGCTACAGTCAACTACCTTCAGTTAACTTTGGCTACCTTCGCAAACTTCGCCTAACCTCGGCTAAGTTCAGCTACCTTCAGCTAAGTTCAGGTAACTTCAGCTACCTTCGGCTAATTTCAGCCAAGTTCAGCTCATTCAAATAAAGCTCTCAGCAATCACAGGCAATCTCTTCAGAGATTGCACATTTTTCGAGTTATCATTATTCTTCTGTACGTTTTTCATCATCTAACTCCTCCCACACCATTTGTGGGTTAGAAACTCCATTCAAGTATCAACTGTTCAGCTCTTTAAGGACATGTCTGCTTCTACTCAACTTTTTTCTAACTATTATACTTTTAAAAATATTTAGGTTTTTTCAACTTTTTTGGCTCATTGAAATGAATGGGAAACGTCTTTAAACTCCTTCAAACCACCTCTATTTCAAACTTCAACTACTTCAACAAACTTCAACCTTTCAGTTTCCTTCAACATTTAAACAAGTCGCAACACTTTAAGCTCTTAAATTTCTATTCAGCTTTTTCGTATCTTTTAAACTTTTTAAATTATCACAGTTTAAGTTTTCAATTTTTTTCACCTTTTTCTGGTTTTATAATGGGTGTGGAATCTTCAGCTACTAGAATGGATGACCCTCAGCTGTTCAGCTTTTAAGGAAAAATTCTCAAACAAAACCTTATGCCTTTCACAAATTTCACTTCAATACAAAAATTATACATTAACAATTTAGAGAAATTTGTGCTCTTTGACAGTGTACGTTTTATAGCAGTGTGTCTTACAGTTTTTGTCATTTTCAGCCTGAAGCAGAGAGTGGTCCCATCTGCTCTCCCATTCAATTATTTTTTTTTCAATTCAATCAGCTTTCTTGGCATGACTATTTACATATAGTTTTACCAAAGCACATATGTACAACTATAACATTTAATTACAAAATTAAAAAAGACAACAAAAGAAAAAAAGAACAAAAACACAAGAATACATATATATAAATCTACAAGTACATCTGGAAAATCAAGAAAAAATATTGTGTGTGTGTTGTGTCAGGATTTATCATGTTCGGGTGGTTGTGTGTCCCTCAGTTTGTGACATACAGTCACATACTGTGCAGTTACGTAAGCTGCTTGTCCTTCACCAAGTAGAATCTTTTGTTTTCCAAATGTCATCTAATTGTTTAAATTGTGGTATGAGCGAGTTAAATTTTTGTTATATATATTAATAATATAATATTGTGATCTAATATTATATTTGTCACATTTCAAGAGGAAGTGCAATCTCGATTTCCAATGGACAATTTCATGCTCTCTCTTTCACTTTGCTGTTTGTGTTTTATGTAGCTTAAAGCTCAGCTTAATTTCAGAGGTCAATTCAATAATCACTATTGAATATAAATGTATATATTGTAAATAGGATCTAAGTAGTAGCCCTTTTTTTTTTTTTTTAGTAGGCTGGTCTCTGGTAGGTTGGGCTCTAGCAGGCTGGGTTCTAGTAGGCCGAGCTCTGGTAGGCTGGTCTCTGGTAGTTTGGGCTCTAGCAGGCTGGGCTCTAGTAGACCAAGCTCTGGTAGTTGGTCGCTGGTAGGTTGGACTCTTGTAGGCTGGGCTCTACTGTTAACCTGCTTCCGGTTGAGTGAACGCTGGCGCGCTTTGCTGCCGCTGCTCACCAGTAACCTTACAGTTCTCCAAGCCACATTCCGACCGTATCACCATTCAGTCTTTTTCGCCTGATGCTTTCACTCCGGCTGTCATCATTCCGTACTTCTGTGATAGTGGGCTAACTTTTGCCTACCTGCTCGGCTCTCCACCTAGCTCCACGTCATCACCTCTCTACAGCGCTTCATGATGTGGGCCTGCAGGGTCTTTGTGTGGTCCATGCTGGTCTGGACTGTCCTCTCACTCCTCCATCTACCCGTGGAAGGACTCCTCCAGTATTCAGCCGCGCCTGAGGTACGTCCACCGTGGTTCACGGCGGGGTTTTCTCTACGGTGGCTCCAAAGGGATTTCCTCCTTCTGGTCGTCCACTCGCCGTCCATCCAGAAATACCAACTGGTCTGTGAACCACGGTGTGTTAGCCAGCCTGGCTAGGTCGGCTACTGCTCCTCTCTCCAGTGACACCGGCGTCACCTTCGGTCTGCTGAACATCCGCTCCCTCACGGGCAAAGGACATTTCACCCAGGACCTCCTTACAGACCGTAAGCTCGATTTTCTCTGTTTGACTGAGACTTGGCAATCTTCTGGTGACTTTTCCCAGCTCAATGATGCTACTCCACCTGGGTATGTTTATGTTTGCAAACCTTGCGGCTTGGGTCGCGGAGGTGGTCTCGCGATACTATACCATGAGAAGTGGAAGGTCCTTCCAGTTCGTGTGCCTCCTCTCTCATCATTTGAATGCCTTGCTTGTCAAATCTCCGGCCCCACTCCCACAGTCATTGCCACTGTCTACTGTCCCCCCAAGCCTCACACTGATTTTTTAAATGAATTCTCTGCCCTCCTCACTCACCTCTCCACTCTCTCTCGGAATATAATTCTTCTGGGGGATTTTAACATCCACTTGGACAACACTGCTCTTCCCCTCGTCCTGTAGAGGACTGGGTCGACTGGGTGGTTAGGGTGGTGCCTGGCTGCTGGGTCCAGTCTGTGTTGGACTCATTTGTGATGGTGCCTCGTTGCTGGATCCAGTCTGTGGAGGACTGGTCTGAGGTGATGTCTGGCTGCGGGATCCAGTCTGTGAAGGGCTGGTCTGGGAGCTGCTGTGTTCCTGGATCCAGTCTCTGAAGGACTGATGAGATTGATCTGTGGAATGGCCTGGCTGCTGAATCCAGTCTGAGGAGGAGCCTGGTTCCTGGGGTTAGTCCATGAGCCTGTGTCTCTCGTCTGACTTTGAGGGGGTTGTTTTGTTGCCTCCATCCTGAGTATTTTTTTGTGTCAACATTGTTAACATTGTGTTAACATTGTGTCAGATGCTGACATTGTGTTCTCTTTCAATTCTATTATTTCCACTTCCAGGAGGGAGAGACACTGCTGAATGCGCTGCATTGACACTTGGTTGGTGGTTGGTGGAGGACTGTTGTAGGCTGTGTGGACACAGGATGATGGAGCAGTAGTGCTGAGAACTGAAGGGTGGACAGTTGTCTCTGATGCATCTGTAGCCTGGAAGTTGAAGACTGGGTATTTGAGACTGATGAAGCTGTAGGTGCTGTAGCTTGAGGTACAGAGGCTCTTTTTATACCAGCGATAGTTTTCTCTTAAATTCTTCCAGTTTTGCTTGAGACCCTTGAGCAATCACTGTACCTGTGTTGTAGAGGTTTATGTTGAATTTTGGTACTGTATATACAACTGCTGATTGGATTTGTTTCCAATCATTTTAAGGTCATTATATTGCTCACAGAGGGTTGAATGCCAAGCTTCTGGTTGATCTGTAAAGAACAACAGGTCTGTTATGACTGCTTTGCTATCTTGTCTCTTAAAATCTCTAAGTGACTCAGGGTGGTCTCTGAGGAGCTTGCTTCTGTATTTCTTCTTCCCTGGTTATTTCCTCTGGGTATTTGGATCACCAGACTATCTAGGTTCCATTCATCCAGTTGCAGTTGTTTTGGGTCCATTTTTGCCTCAGAGATACTGTATATTGTAGTTAATCCTTCTTGTTGTTGTTTCTTTCTTTTACTTATCTTTTTTATTTTTGTCCTCCTTTTGTTGTCTTTTTAGTAGTTTCGTGGTTTAGGTTTTCAACATTACCCAATTCACATCTTAAAACAAGTTAGGCTCTCCTTTTTAAAATGTTTACTGCCTTACAGCTTTTGATTAAACGTAATCATTTTCACTTTAAGGTTTTGTCCATTAACTGTTAACTTCAGATTCAACTTTATTATTTGAACTATATTTTCACTTCAACAATGTTTGATACTTTAAATGATTTCTAAGCTAACTTCAGCTAAGTTTATCTAACTCCAGTTAACTTTAGCTAACTCCGGCTACCTTCAGCTAACTTAATTTAAGTGCTGCTAACTTCAGCAAACTTCGTCTAAGCTCTGCTACCTATAGCTAACTTCAGCTACCTTCAGTTAAGTTCTGTTACCTTCAGCTAAGTTCAGCTACCTTCACCTAAGTTCAGCTACCTTCAGCTAAGTTCAGCTACCTTTGGCTACATTCAGCTACCTTCAGCTAAGTTCAACTAACTCCAGTTAACTTTAGCTAACTTCGGCTACCTTCAGCTAACTTCATCTAAGTGCCGCTAACTTCAGCTAACTTCGTCTAAGTTCTGCTACCTATAGCTAACTTCAGCTACCTTCAGTTAAGTTCTGTTACCTTCACCTAAGTTCAGCTACCTTCAGCTAAGGTCAACTAAGTTCTGCTAACTTCAACTACCTTCAGCTAAGTTCAGCTACCTTCAACTAAGTTCATTCAAGTAAAGCTTTCAGCTTTCAGCAATCTCTTCGGAGATTGCAAATTTTTCTAGTTGTAAATGAACTACAACTACTATACAATAATTTTTGCACTTTTTTCTTTTGGTTTGGTGTATTCTTCAGTGATACAGTAATCAAAGCTTACCATGTAAGCTGCTGCAGTCCCTTTGAATAACACTGTCATCTAACTTACTAAAATGACAAAGTAAAGTGAAGATGATGACACATTATGACAGATGGAAATGATGCAACATTTGTTTATCTCAGCAGGATAGTCTTCATCACCCTGCTATCATACACATTTCCATTTGGAAGCTTCCCAGGACAACTGCAGTCTCACAGTGGTCATAAAGCAAGTTGTGTACTGAGCAGGAG
>JAPQRN010000728.1:0-15525 GCA_037367275.1 Coranthus polyacanthus | reverse complement strand
GCCGCTTGTTGTGCACATGGAAATAGTTTTATTGCCTAAACCTAATCAAACTGTGACTGAAAACTGAAAATAATAACACAGTGCAATCAGTCCAAAAGCTGAAGACACACGTCTTACTACACAGTCTGTTGCACTGTGCTCTGCAAGTGTAGCCAAGTTTTACAATTTGGTTTTACTTACACATATAAAAAAAACTTACACCAAAACATAAAATATTATATTGTTTCCAATAGGGTGTGAAGGAGAATGGCCTAAAAACCCCCCAGGGGTTTGACAAGTGGCATTCTGCAGGCAGGCAAGTCATAAAATGTGTACACAACTTATATGTATATTTCAATAATTCTAGACATAGTAAGAGACAGAAGAAAAACACTGTTAGTAGTGACACTCGACACTCGAACACATCCTACATTCACCCACCTGTCACTATAGTTAGAATAAAAAGTTTAAAAGACCTATTCTGTGACTCACCTGGTAGAGTTTGGACCACATAGGCCCAGTCAGAGATAAGATAACATCTACACGTTATAATTAGAGCTGTAACGATGTGTCCAATCGATTACATAAATACATCAGACTGTATACATTCATGCCGATTTGGACTCTTGAGCTGCTATCCAAAAAAGCTTGTGACCAAACATCAACAACAAGTCTGCAAAGTTCCTGTTGTAAACATTTTTCAGGCTTAAGAACTTTATGAAATGTCTAGAAGTCACAGTTACACGACTCCTCAGAGGCTTTTAATTCGTAACGAAGGATACATGAAGTGAAGACGAGTGTTGAAATCCGAGGAGAGAGAAAAAAGAAATAGACACAGGTACGTTTAACTAACCAGAGATATTGATGATGATTTAACTGAAATGTTTTAGTTTTCACCTCTTGAATGAACACCCTCGTCTTTTTGCTGATAAAACACTTTGTTGAATTTGTGGAGTTTTCAGTTTGTTTCTGAGTTGGACAAGTTGACATAAATGCTGCCACTGCATCTGCATCTAGCCATAAGGAACAGTGTAATGTTTGCAAAGGTTGCAAGATTTCATACAATCATACTGCAAACATCAGAAAATATATTTAATCCAAGACAACTGCGAAGCAAATCGTTAAAACGTGCATTAAATTAAATACATTTTAAATTATTTAATTAAAAATGATTAAATTAGATAATTTTTTAATTATAAGTTGTATTAAAACAACAATATCGCTAAACCTTGTCCCTCTGCTGCTGAAAAACATCCTCATTGAAACAGAAGAATTCTTTAAACAGAGACTTGTTTTAATGAGAAATGATTTAATGGAAGTCTAAGACTAATGTAGAAGTTATGGTTATTATTTATTGATAAGATAAACAAAAGGATAAATCAACTAATTAGTCCTTAGATTGTTAATTACAGCCCTAATAAGGAATATGTCTGTTGTATTTTATCAATAGAAAATCTGTCTATCCATTTTTCTGTTATTATCCATGTTTTAGAACAGTACAGAACATGTAGCAGGTCATGACCGTGGGGTTTCCCTGCTGCGCTGTCCTGTCACCAAGGTCACCTACGTAGATCATCTATGACTCTAGATGCACACCTACATCTTTACATCCTTCTCACAAACCCTGAACGATTGGTCTTTACTCCATTCACGGGAGATACGTTGCACCAGCATTACATCACAGCTACAGTAGCTTCATCACCGCAATCCCTTTTGTGGCAAACTAGACACACATTTAATGACTGTCAGGTTCATTATGAATGTCATTTAGACATGAAGACTGATAATATACAGTCGGGTCGAATCAGGCTCAGTCTGTGCTTACAGTTGGCAGGAATGTAATGAAACCGCAAAGATGATGATGACAAAGATAACTGCTTTAATTGTTCCTTCACATACTTATTATTGTCTGTCATATATTGCAACAGCAGCATCGTCTGCTTTAGGTGTTAATTGTATAAATTCATCCCCTCCTGTCCCATTATATACAGTAAAGGTTGTCAACCAAAGTTTATCTAACTAAAAGAATAAAGATTGCAATCTCGCCAATTTCACTGTTAATCTAATTAGCTAACGTATCAGGTCCCTGACGTCGCCGACCCTTCTCCTAATGTTAGTCTTGTGGTTCAGAGTGGATTTCTTAGCTGTGATAGGAGAGATTAGTGACATGTTTGGTGAGTTTGGTTAATTTTATCTTAGGTTTTGACAATATAAAGAAGAAAGGAGATATTAAAAGTCGTGTGTTTGGTTCACGGTTCGTCTTCATGACAGACTGTAGAGCTGCTGTAAATGGACCTCGTCTGTTGTAACACCTCAAAGTGTCACTTGTCTCACCAAACCATCATTTAGTTAATGTTAGATCTTATCACATGGCATCGTAATTTGCTATTATGGATAAGATGGATAAGATGTTAAAGATTATCACAGAGGTCGTCTGATTGTTATGGAACCAACAGTTTTCACTAAATAGTCGTGTGTTCAGTGAACTGATCCACGTCTCCCATAGGACTCCATTCAAACAGAACAGACTCTAGTCTCTCACAGACCCCAAGACTTTTACTTATTTGTCTTTTGTTCTTTGCTAGAACCAACAACCCAAAGAAGTTTGACCCCTATTCGAGACCTATAGTGGACTAAAGCAGACCATCTACATCGCTGACACAAAGCTAACGAGGTGTGGAGACAGATCTGGGTGATAGAGACTAGTATACAAAACTAAACCTAGCGACAAAAGCGGAGAATAATTCGGGGCTAAACATTAAGTCTGGGCTACACCTGTCTAGATCTTGGTTCTGTTGTTAGCTTTAGCCGACATTAGCTACAATTAACAGAACAGCAAACGGCCAACGTTATAAGAGTCTTATCAGATATGTGACTATCTGACCGATAATCGAGGAGAAGGAATTAAATGACCGCTGGTCTAATTTTTACAGATTCAGCCATCGGTGGTAACGTTATTAGCTAGTAACTAGCTTAGCGTTAGCTAGCTGTTTCCACGATGCGAACGTTCAGATTAAAGTTTTTTTTGAGCTGATATCCAGTGCGACAGTCGGCTGTTTTAATTAAAACCAGCTAGTGTGCTTGCTGACAGACTGTAGAGCCTCTTTCTCTACTACGGTTAGAAAGAGGCTCTTAACTTGTATGGTCTTAGATTTAGCTAACAACTTACCTCCTAAGGCAGCCGCTGAGGATGTGATGCGAATTAGTAACAGAGTAATGACTGCAACTGTTTGTCTCTGCAAACACAAACACACGAAACGTAAGGCTGTGACCATCTTCATCTTCTGATTACTTTGCAGTCTGGACTGGAGCTGGGAGGGACTGCTACGCGACGACTGGGCCGCCTGTGAGGGCTTTGGGTCGGGCCCAGCGGGTGCTGCCAGTTGAGAAGAAAGGGCACAGAGGGCACTTCCCTATACCTCCTCGGGTCCTCGACTCCTCGATTCCTCAATTCCTCGATGTCACCCGGAAAACGATGTCGGCGCGGCATCTTGAAGTATGTCTTAATTACCTAAAATGCACGCCAAGGATCGAGGACCGAGGAAGCTGGCCGAGGATACACCTTTGAGCAAGTCTTTTCAAAAAGGAGGCGTGGCACATGTTTGGATGATATGAACCACTAAACATGAAAGTTTTCCTCAATCTGAAGTTGTATTAGGTATTTAAAATGATCCAATGCGTGATCAAACTTGTGTTAAATAAAAAAAGTATGACATCCTTACATCGCCTACTGACACATTATGCCACGTTTTTAATTGAATTATTAGTTAATCATAAGTTTAGATAAACACTCATCTGACAGATCATACAATACAGCAGTACATTGTAGGTAAATAACACACAGATGATGCAGCTGTCACACACGTTATACGTTAACGTTAACCGACATCTATTTAAAATAACGGAAAGGATGTCTCATTTTATTTAAATGCCCGTTGCCTCGACTCGCCTCCACTCCTCTGCTCACTTCTCTGGTGGGAGGGCCGTGGAGTCGAGGCGAGGTCAAGGTGAGGACCCAATTAAACTTTCTTTTTGAATTAACAAAACTTTTGGCCCGGATTTAGCGCCATACATCGACATTATTTTGTCTACTAATGCAAACTGCAGTCATTTGTACTGCTTAATTGCTTATTGCTACTTTAGTGCCAGATTAAGTTTTTATACTGTTAAGATGCGTAACAGCGTCACCTTAGATTATTAGATTTATTAGATTTACAACATAACATCATTTAAAGTCACACATTATATTGTATAGTATAATAGTCTCCTGTCACCATTTATTACAGAAGAACACACTGACACAGGTTGTGGAATGTAACCATTATTGAACACATGGGGCTCTTCCCAATTCCTCATTTTTCACCTCCTCGGGTCCTCGACTCTTTGACTCTTCGATGTGACCCGGAAATCGATCTCAGCGCGCCATCTTGAAGGATGTCTCAATTCCCTAAAATGCACATCGAGGATCGAGGACCAAGGACCAAGGAGGCTGGCCGGAGGATGGCTGGTCGGCTTGCATCTCTGGTGGGAGGAGCGAGGAGCCGAGGCGAGGACCCAAGGAGCTACATGCTAAGACTTGGGAAGAGCCCAATATCAGAGATGAAACAGAGACTCATAACATTTTATTTCACTGTCACGAAGCCGTGCCTTCATCTCTTCCACTCAAATGCAATACGCAGGCATAGCCAGCAGATGGCACTCTTTTGAATGTATCAAATGCTTCGAAGCAGCGACACATTTTCAGTGCAATTGTCTCAAAGTGATCAGTGCTTCAGAAAGCTTTGGTTTCACCATCACTACTGTCTTTTCAGTTCTTCGTCTTTGGGCTTTTATAGCTGTTGGCAAACCAAGTACATTACTGCCACCTACTGGACTGGAGTGTGAGGCAGAAGACTGGCAGCAAAACAAAGAACCAAAATACAGGGAAGTAAATAAATTAATTAATTAATTAAAAATAAACAAATAAATTCTCTCCATTAATTCTGTTACTCTAAGGTAATTGATTGGTCTGTCATCTCTGAGCTCTGAGGGCTGTTGCACAAAACCTAGACAGCGGATTAAGACAGGATTTTCCGGTTATCCTGGCTGAATTTAACCAGGAATGTGTAGCATGAAAGCAGAGGTACGTATGTTACCATGGAGTGTAATCTGTGTAGCTAGCCTGTTCCAGACCAGGATAACAGCCAGGCTTGACTAATCCTGGTGTTGTATTTGATCAGAAACAAATGTGTTTTACAGTTATTTCATGGTCTTCTGTACATATTCTGATTATTTTATGAGCATGCATTAAAATACCCCAGATAGAATGGTATGGTATGGTATGGTATGGTATGGTATGGTATGGTATGGTATGGTATGCTTTTATTTGTACAGGGACAGTGCACAACAACACATTGACAAAGTCCAAGGAAAGATGTTATAGCAAGAGTGCAAATTTACACCTGTAGTCCCTGGACAGGTTGAATGTTTAAGGAACAGACAAATAAAGACAGAGTTTAGTGTATGTGAATTACTAGACCAAATCCCTAAAATCGTTCTCACATCATATCGGACATACTCCCCCCCCCCCCACATACCATCATGAGTTCCAAACAAATAACATGCATTCTTATACAGAACAACATTCATACCTAATGTGTACAGTCTTGATTAGATAGTAGCCATTTCTGCAACCAGCAAGTCACACAGTACAGAAGACGTGACATTATCATAGAGTTTAAATACATGCGTGACACCTCAGTAGTTAATGACCCTCTGATGTGTCTGTAATTTGAGAGGTTAAACTTAAGGGAGTTACAGCATTTTTTTAATGTGATTTTTAAAACTTAAGGTTGAATCTAATGTGACACATGAGTAAATTCATTGTTTGTAAAATTCATGGCAACATTCATATCTATGTTTAATGTCAGACAAGCTCTGAAGCCAGGCAGCAACCTTTTCCATCTCTGTTGTCAGCCTAATAGCCACCTCATCAGCATTTTTCCCATGCATAAACATGACAGTGTCGTCGACGCACATAATAACCTTTACATTGCACGCTGAGGGAAGGTCATTTATGTACAGGCTGAAAAGCAAGGGCCCAACAATGGAGCCCTGCGGCACTCCCATTGTGCAATTTTTGAGAGAGGACAGGGTGTTATTCACTCACATTGCCATCTTTCACTCAGGTACGATGTAATCCAATTTATTGTAAGCTGAGACAGACCAAAATGTGTTAATTTATTTAGGAGAATACGGTGGTTTATAGTGTCAAACGCCTTGCGTAGGTCAAGGACGATGGCTCCAACTACCCCTCCTTGGTCCAGACTTGATTTAATTTCTTCAAGGAAGTAGCAGCAGGCTGTTTCAGTGGTGTAATTTCTCCTGAACCCAAACTGCATAGGATTTAATAAAGTATTTGCATCAAGATGTTGACTGAGTTGCTCGGCTATTGCCTTCTCAAAGACCCTAGAGATAGCAGGGAGCATACTTATGGGACTGGTTAATGGATTTAGTGAGGACTGGGGCTAAAGTTTCCTTGTGGTGTTTTATGAAAGCACTGTCGAGCCCATGTATGTCTTTGGCTTTACTATTGTTTAGTGTTGTGATTAGTTTTTCCACCTTATGAACATTAACAGGGGCCAAATTGAAAGTAGGTATATGTGACGAAAGAGACTGCAAGCAATATTGAGTAGTCAGAAAAGGTTGCGCCAGTTTGCAAACAGAGTTGATAAAATATTCATTGAATGCCATCGCAACAACTTGGCTATCATTTTGAACAGCACCACCTATTCTGAGCTGCAAAATAGTACCACTATGTTTTTCTTTCCCAAGAAGTTTGTCCATGATGTTCCATAGTACTTTACTATTTCGTTTCGCATTTTTGATTAAGTTATGAAAAAAATGGCTTTCGATTTCCCGAGTTGGGCAATGACTTTAATTCTCACATTTTTGTATATCTGATTATCAGGTGTTAATTTAGAGAGATTTAATAGATTTCTCCAGTTCAGCATCTCTTTTTTTATTAATTGCCACAGTTCATTATCAAACCATGGCAGACTCTGCCTTTTGTTTTTTCTTTTTTGTCTTTGTAAATTTGAATAAGATGTTCTTTAAGGTTAAAGTTATTTCATTGCACATCTGATCACCTGATTTATTTTCTATAATTTCATTCCAGTTTATTTGCTTTATGTCATTTTCCAAATGAGACAGATCTTTTTTTGGAATAAACGATACATAGTCATTTTTAAGTTGGTAGTTCTTGAATTTTAAACCTTGCCTTAGAAAGCGTTCTTGAAACTAAAGTTAAATTGTGATCGGATAAGTCTGTTATTAAATTATATGAATCCTCTGTGGCTGCACTCCTGGGGGGCTCAGCCTATGCTGGACCCATGGAAAAGCAGGGCCGGTAGAGTCCCAGTATGCTCTCAGACTTGTCTTATTTCTTTTAATTAAATAAGATAATTTTTCATAATGATCTTGTAAGTGATTTTTCTTTTCTTTTGTTTTTTCCCCCTCTCTCTTTCTTCTGCTGTTGCACTATTGCATCCCTTCTTTTCTTATCTTATCTTCTCTTTCCTTTCACTTTTCTGTCAATATAATATATAAAATTAATATGTACTTGTTACTTAAATATTGTAAATGCACTTTCTAGTCATTATTAGATAGAGTGACTGTTACACCTATGGGGACTACATATATTGTTGCAGTTTTTGAGATAATTAGAAATGGGTGATGACATTACACTCTGTGATTATAAGGTTTCACGAGTGTATAATCTTCCCAATTTTGTTCTTGCATCACTGGATCAATAATGAGGCTCCATAGTGAACTGTGCATTCATGAAACAGGAAGGAGACTCCACAGTGTTTCTTGATCTTTTTATTTAGAATTCATCAGCTTGGAGCTTGGGAGACAGAGAAAAAACAATGATGATTAATACTAATTAATTAATTGACTTGTTGCCAGGTTGTCTAGTCATGTTTGTTCTGTATGAATATCAATTAATTGTGATGATTATTAGACTTTACATTTTTTTTTACACTGCTCACACAAGTGTACAAACATTCATTTGGAAAAATGTCACGTGACTCCTTGAATTGTAATCATTACGTTTCAATGGGGCAGTGGTTATAAAGTGTATATTTTTTGACATCTTGTGCATTCAGTCGGTCCACTATTCCACTGTTTGCTTGATGACAGCAGCCATATTTCCTTTTTTGTAAATAATGTTTTACCTCCTCATTCTCTTCCGTCAGTAGCTGCTGCTGCCCAGTGACAAGTCTGCAGCACATGTCTTTTCCATTTCTACATCAGTGAATCTGTGTTCGATAACTGCATCTGTTTAAGATAAGATGATGTAAGATAGATAAGATGTCTCATATTTCTGAAGGTGTTACTCAGTGTTGTGTTGCTGAAACTGTGGAGGCCATGTTGAAGGGTCAAAAATGAAAAGCTAATCACACACTCACAGCTCGAGGAATTCATATCTGCTTTCAAAACCACGCATTAGACTTTTCAATACATCGCCCGAGTCTGGCTGTATCAACATTTGAGACTCAACATCTCTCGTCACTACAGTTAGAGTAAAAAAGTTTAAAGATACATTCTGTGGAACATCAAACAGTCCACATACGTCACGTGTTCAGTGTAGCCAGGGGGTCAGAGGTTAGACCTGAAGGTGCCTGTACGTGCCCTCCACCGTGTCCGTCCACAACTTGCATAGTGTTGCGATCGTCGCTGGTCCTGGACTTGAGTTCAATGAATGCACGTTCATCTCTGTGATGACAAACTGAACAACAGGCCATTGCTCTTTAGATGCATCATCTGTCTTTATGCTGAAAAGAAAACTACAGCTGCAGCACCTGTTAAGAACAAACAGGAAGGAGGTACTAGTGTGTGATCTCATATCACTCAGCAATTGAATGGCGCAAGCGTCTCATCGGTGGCTGCTCTGTAAGTAAAATCTAAACTATCCACTTCATCCGACTCTTGTATTTTCACATGCAACAGCAGTTCAGTTCACACATAGTGTTGTCCTTCTGTGTCTAAAGACATGCTACTGTGTTTCTCATCGGTAGGTGTACGTTGCAGACCACCAGGAAACCACCCTTCCTGATTGGTTTTACTTTTAGATATTTTTTAATGAACTTTTTCTAAATAATGGTTTCATTGTTTGAAATGTGCAGCGTTGATGCAAAGTAGCAACAGGTGGAAGAAACAGGGATAAAGGATGAAATACACAAGGAGAGGAAAGAAAAAAAGAGGAAAATCCCAGAAAAGTGGTTGTTCTTATATATTTGATGATAATAATAACAATAATAGTAATACATATAGTAAAATAATGACAATAAACGAATAAAATGTGTAAGTCTATCAGCTGTGGAGTAGTGACATTTGTAAGTTGCCTCATGTTCCTGTGTGCTTCTTCTGATGGTGGATGGATGTCTGTCTATGATGAGGTAAACTCCTCTCTGGTCAGGTGTGAAACCTCAAATGTTATTTCCTTTCAGGGCTGTGCATAGTGCTGTGCTGCTGCAGAAATACCCCAGGTCAGTATAAACCAAGGCTGTAATTCTGTACCTGATATGTGCAAGCATTAGACTTCAATAGTCAACACGTTTCTTCTTCTTTCTTCTTCTTCTTCTTAATCATCTTCTGTAAAAATATTTTCCCGTAACTTGTCTCACAGCTTCTCTGACCGTGAGTCCCAGCAGATCCCAGTTTTTCACTTGGAAGTCTGTGTCTCTGAGCTGTAAGTACAATAGCTCTACTGGATGGACTCTGAGGAGAAACACCTCTGAAGAAGCCAAGAGTGAGTGTGGAGGTGACTGGGGGACATGGGACGGGTCTTCATGTATCCTCAGCCTGCTTGTCCCCTGGGACAGTGGAGTTTACTGGTGTGAGTCCACAGAGGGAGAAACCAGTACCAGTATCAGCATCAATGTGACTAGTAAGAACAGACTGTGGTATTAGAGCTGCTGAAGCTGAGAGGAAACACATCCAGAGTGAAGTCCTGGCCTTGTTCATACCTGTATTAATCTCTGTCTATGTGTCCAGGTGGACCAGTGATCCTGCAGAGTCCTGTCCTCCCTGTGATGGAGGGACATGAAGTCACTCTACACTGTCAAGCAAAGAATTCCTCCAACCTCCCAGCTCATTTCTATAAAGATGGCTCCTTCATCAGGGCTGAGCCTACAGGTCACATGGCCATCCAGCAGGTTTCAAAGGCTCATGAAGGTCTCTACAGGTGTAACATCAGAGGATTTGGAGAGTCTCCATCCAGCTGGATGTTTGTCTCAGGTCAGGAGATTCACTTGGATTTTGACTTATTTGAGCCGCATATTCACCTGACCAAGTGTGACTCTGTCCACAGGTAAACCTACAACCTCAGCTCCGCCCACTTCCTCAGCTTCCCTCCATCTTGTGTTCAGACTGGTCTGCCACCTGGTGGTGTTGTGTCCGTACTTCATCTCCACTTTGCTCATGGTGTCTTTATATCGACACAGACACACTGTCTCCATAGCGACGGCCCCGCCCACCCACGCTGAGATGGGATTGGATGAAGACTATGGCGTCATCAGTGGCGTCACCACAGAGCATCAGTTCTGATAAGCAAACACACCCTTTGTTCTGTTGACGATGAATCATCACATTCACCTCATGTTTTCACTCATTATTGTCATCTTCTATCTGTTATGAACTGTTCTTATACACTCATCATCTGTATCTTGTAGTATTGTGTCTTTTATATAATTTTAACCATTTACTTTTACGTTGTTGTAAATGAGGGTCAGCCATCAAGGATTTTCTGAGTTTAAATAAAGGTATCTTTAAATAAAGTTTATCTTAAACTAAATAAAATAAACTCTGACATCTTTGTTCATCAAACCTGTACCGTTACAGCATATAAACTGTAAGTAACCATAGCAACAGTCCTTACTGTAGCTGTTGAACACAAACAGCAGAGGAGATGATGTGATGAACAGAGAATCTGAACTTCTCCTGTTTCAGGTCTGATTTAAAGGACTTTAGCGAGACTGGGCGTTATTTATGAAACAAAGTGATGAAAAACTGGGCATACGGTTGGTTTGTGTAGCTGAACACTGAACACTGGAGCCTGGTTAATATGAGGGTCCGTTACAAGACTTAATCCATTCTATCTCTCTCAACACACAGGACCAGGTTGGTTACTGCGTCTTTACTTCAGCAAGAACAGCGTTATCTTGGCAAGTCCTTTGAAATTTGCCACTGGCTTTGATGTGTCTTTAGTGGTTTAACATGAGATATAATTATACATCTTATAATAATGTCTCTATAGCTTTGGATGTTTGGTAATTTTTCAACTGCAATGATGCTTTGATAGACTTGTTCACTTCATTCGTCTAGATAAAACTAATGCAGTTATATTGTATAGAGCGTTTAATGGTTTAGAGCGGTGTTGAGTTATTTTCATGCCAGTTGTAGTTTGTGTTGATTTATTGTCATGAGAAGAGCAACCACAGCAGCAACTGACAGTCCTACTGACAGTACAACAATACAACCAGTCCATGGTTTCTTCCCTTCTCTGTTTTCAGTTTTACCTGCAGAGCAAACAGGTGTATGTTCTGTCAGACGTCACTGTATCAGCTGATGTTTAATCAGACACACGGGAAACATTGAACTCTCCTGTGACCTCCAGGTAGGTGGTTCTGATCGGTTCAGCACCAGACGTGCTTCTCTTTCTGATGTTCTTCAACCTCTGGATGACATGACACTCATATGCTCCAGTGTCATTTCTGTTCAGATTCTTACGAATCACAGTCATCCTTCACCTGACTGTGGACCAGCTCCACCTGGTCCTTAAAGGATGGATGCTGGTCTTCTAGATCAGGTCTACCGTCTCAGTAGAAGAAGACGTATTCATGTGGACCCAGGTCAGGTCTGGCCCACTCTAAAGCAAATTCTTCACTTCTCATGTGGTTTGGAGTCTGACAGGACATATTGACATTATCTCCAACACGAGCTGTGGTGTTTATCTGGACTGAAAGAGAAAACACACAGAGCAAAGAGGTCAGAGTGTAACACAGACAGGATGGAGGTCAGAGTATTACATGTCCTCTTAACCTCATCATGCTGTTATTATTACTCTTGTGCTTCATAAAGTGCAATTTTCAGTGTGTGAAAACATGTTAAATGAAGACGACCAGAGGTGTTAAAGTCCACATAGTTTCCTCAGGAATAAAAACAGATACTGTGATAAAAGTACAAGTACTGATTCTTTACTGCAGTAAAAATGACAAAGTCCAGGCTCTGAAAAGTCCTCAAAGTATAAACATCTGAAGTCAGCCTTTGAAGGACATTTCTAGCGGCTGTTTGTGTGTAAAGTGAACTGAACCTTACATCATCCATGTCAGCATTAGTTCTCCTGGTCTCAGTTTCTCATCAAACAGACGACACCTTTTCTCCATCTATTGTCTGTTTTCATCTTGTTTCATTTGTCATGTGTGATATTCACGGATGGATTCACCAAGGGCTTGTCTTTTCTAGGTGTTATTGTTTCATCCATTTAGGTTGAAATCAGTCTTGACATTGTGAAGATGCACAATGATGCAGAATAAAGGATAGTTCACCTCAAATGCAGATATAACACATGAGTAGTTCATTATGGAGAACGCTGGACCTCACTGGAAAATGAAAAGTAACCATTGAAAGTAATGAGTTGACTTAAAGCAGGTTCATCAACTATATTCATCCAAAGGCAAGAATTTTTCTACAGAGACACTGTTGAGTCTAGACTTTTAAATAGAAAGGTCTAATTGGCTTAATATCAGTGTCTGAAATTAACTTTTTCACAAGCCAAAATATATCCCTATTAGATTTGATTTGTCAGTATCTATTTATTAAATATACTGCAGTAAAACAACTTGAAAATGATCACAGAGGTACTTCAGGACAAGATAATGGTTGAGGGGCAGAGGTGATAAATACAACAGTGACTGAAGTTGAAAATGAAGGTGAAAATTAATGTGTTTTTCATTGGAGCTGTTTGGGCCACAAGTGCATCTGGAACCGTGGTCTGAGCCCAGAATGCCCATTGGATAATCCAGCCCAGGATTCACCGCTGTAGGAGGGTTGGTTTACAATCACTTATAACATCAGGTTCCCTGCATGAATGTTCCAGAGCAATGTGCAAACATTCATAAGAACACATTAAATCTGTTTTGGGTTTTTTTGTGTGACATTTCCCACAAAATCCATGCATGGTGGGAAAGTGAAAGTCTTAAACACAAGTGTGTTGAACAGCCTTGGACAGGTCACAGAGATGTAACTGATATAAGAAGGAGGTGGAATGAGGATAAAAGTCCAGACAAGCAGACACGTTCGATGACCACTGGTGTCAGACGTGATCATATCAGTAGGACACTGTTCTCCTTTGTTGACTTCAATAAACCTCTTTTTAAAGTATATCTCACCATGTGGCCTCTGTTTTGGGGTCTTTTGTCTAATTCTTACAACTTAGCTCAGTATTTGACATCAGCTCATAAGGTCTGTGCCATTTGTCGTAAGCAAATGTTTATTGTTCGGGTGTGGAAGCAGAATATGTAAACAACCATATAGACGGTGTCCCCTATAAGTTGGAACAGTTTGCATCCGCCAAGGAATGTAATACATCACGTGTCCATCGATCCATCTTCTTCCGCTTATCCGAGTACATCAAACGTATTATATTTAAAAAATCAGCAGCCTTTACCAACTCTAACAAAGAAAAAGAATACAACTTACTGTTGTAGCAGGAAGCCAGGTGACAAAGGAAAACCAGAATCAGACATTGTGGCGCAATTACAAATGTAGCCATTTGTGCTCCAAAAAATTATTGGTTTGCTGTCATTAAATCAATTGGTTGTCTTTTGTTGCATATTTTTTCTATCAGAGATACAGTGACACAAGCCGTTTCAATGAAACTGCAACAGCTGAGGAGGAGGAGGAGGAGCAGAAGTTACTAATGATCAAATTTTAAAAATGTTTCATCTGTTCAAAATGTCTTGCTTGTTGAAAAACAGAAAAAAACAATTGTACAAGTACAGCTCCCGTATTAGGGCTTATTTCAGCCTTGACGATTTGAGCACAGTGCTCTTCCTCAGGCTTCTAGAAAAACAGAAATCAAACCAGTTCTTAGAAGGTTCACAAGAAGAACCAACCTTGAACGAGCACCAGGTTGTCGATCATCATGTCGATGAAAAGAGGTAGGTGTCAGCTCTGTTTCGTGTCCCTCCCCTGATGGCATCTAAAACGAGCCTTGTTTCCTCATTCATACAGGTCGTATCACAGTGGACATCTAAACATGATAAACTACAGGTTTAAAGACGGAGATAGAAATCCGTCTTTACCTGACTTAAGGACTCACTTTAGCATTGTTTCAGACCTCTGACCTCACCCTCACATACATAATGGATTCTATTTTTTACCAACAAAGACACCTGTGATGTTGTTATCTGTATTTACATGAAAAAAAAAATCTACTGATAAATGAATAAACTGCTGATATCCTGTCAGGTCACACTGAGGGCAAAGACTGTCACTAAATGGAAAGATGATTGGAGATTGGTGACTGGAGAAGTTTTAATATTGACCTCTGGTCAATATTATTGGTGTTAAGTTTTATATTTGGGTATACAATTGTATTATAGGTCAGGGTTCCCGAGTGTCACAGTCAATATCTCCATGATGCAAAGGGCTAGGAGGCTCAAATTCTAAAAGTGTTGCCCTTTCAACCTCTGGACGACACATTAAAAAGATGGAGTACATTCTGTAGTACAGTACTGCATAAGCTGACGTAAAAGCATTTGATAAACGTACCAAAATAACGAACCTCTCCGACTACCACTAAAAGCCCTTCAAAATATTAAGATATGAACCACAAACTGACAAAATGAGTGCATTTTCATTCCAAACTCCTGACTTCAGAAAAGTAATAACAAGTCCAGTCCTATGTGTCCTGAATAAAAGTAATTTAAGTATGTGAGTATAATAGTAGTAGTAAAAATACCACAAACATCATTTGTTCGTCATCTATTTGTTTCTTTGACCTCATTGTTTTTGTATTTTGATGTAAAGTGTCTACTGTTATACCTCCCCTTTTGGATTAATAATGTACTCTAAATGGTATAATTCATATTGTATTATTCGGCTCACTCTATACTAGTAGTTGTATCCACATGCATTTCAAGAAAATCATTTTCTCAAACCACCACACTTTGATTTAGTAGAGAGTTAAATTTAGTTTTGCCCTCCACTGAACAATATTAAAAAATACAAATAACATTATCTTGACGGTTAACAAACTTGTGTTTGAACTGTCCCCGTTTGTCCAGAAGATGGAGCCGTTGACTTGCATACTGTATGTCCTCTTAACTAGTAAAAAGCACATCCACAAGTCTGAGCAGCAGAGAGTTTGAAATTTTAAAACAAAACCCATCACAGACCATGTGTAAATCTTAGCTCTCAGCAACAACATTTAGTCAGTTCATTACTAGTACTAGTACATTTCTATTGGATCGGGTAATGTTTTATCAGGTTTTAAACAAC
>JAPQRN010000727.1:0-15530 GCA_037367275.1 Coranthus polyacanthus | reverse complement strand
CACTCCCACATTAATAACATCACTCGGTCTGCATATTTCCACTTACACAACATAAATCGTCTCCGCCCCTCTCTCACTCCTCACACCACTGCCATCCTGGTACACAGCCTCATCACCTCCCGTATCGACTACTGCAACTCACTCCTCTTTGGTGTCCCCCACAAATAAGCTCCATAAGCTCCAACTGGTCCAAAACTCTGCAGCCCGTATCATCACTGGAACCCCTTCCTCTCACCATATCACCCCCATCCTTCAGCAGCTCCATTGGCTCCCAGTTAAATCCCGGATCACTTTCAAAATACTTTTTTTTACATTTAACGCCCTCCACAACCTCGCCCCCCCCCCCCCCCCCATCTGTCTGATCTCCTCCACATTAACACCCCCTCACGTTCATGCACCCACAAAAGCCATGCAATCCTTTTGTGCATTTGGTCCTTTGATTGTTAAAACTGTGAGTGAACAGCAAATATGAAGTATTGACAACCAATGTTATAGGTCATTATAAAAGGTCTTATACTATGCTATAATTAATGTTATGAAACATTCTGAATATTTATCAATGCTTATAACTTTATGCATCCTATAACATATTCTAAGTATGTTCATAATGTGTTATAGTGTACATACAATTGGCATAAAAGTTATGTATATGTAGTTATGAATAATCATGACTGTGATCATACAGGACTATATGCGTTTTACAACACAATATATGCATGTTCATAATGCTTTATAATGCATTATGAGGTTCATAGAAAATGTCATGTTAAATAGAATAAGCTTTGTAATAGGACAATTAGAAAGACACCAGTGTATTACATGAACAGAATCAACACTTTGTTTCTTAATATGTAAGAGAAACAGATGACTGAGGGAAATTCCAGTACACTGAGCATCTGGACAGGCATCTGGAAATTTTATTTTGTTGAAATATGCATGTTTCACAATCACTGTTTGCCTTTGTACAGTCTCTTTCTCAATCAGTGGCAGCACATAAACAGTGACACATAGATGTAGTAAAGATAGAATTGCTGTTGTGTGTCATCATGTAACATATTGCATCAGCCAGACTATATAAAATGTTTTCAAACCCCACTTTCTGCAAAGGAAGGAATCGTGGGGAAAAACAAGCAGGTAATTCCTTAGTACTACTTAATTTTCTTATTTGTCTTAACTACAAAGTTTTTGGAGAAAGTGTGAGGAGAGAGAACAAGTGAAAAAGGAGAAGTAACAGCAAAGTATTTAAAGTGGGCGGACTGAAAGAGAAACTAAAACAAGAATTAAAGGAGAAAGTAGGAGAAAAAGTAAACTGTGCACTGATGTTGCTCAGTAGGATGATGTGACATGTGAAAGAGTACAGACTGCCTCAGCAGAAGGATAGTGTTTAAATATTGCCACAGTCTAATCACAGATAATAACATCTACTCAGCTAGAAGTGGTGTGACACATATGACATCAAATTAGCTGTAGCCTTTTTTACTTTTATTTCTTTTAGTCTCTTATGAAAAAATGCATGTATTGGTTAAATTATTATTATTTGTATTGTATTGATTAGTTGTATTTGTTGGTAACTTGCACAAATCCATGTTTTTTTACTCTGTTTATTTTTTCCTTTTAATACACACAAGTGTGGCTGAACAGTGTGAATTGCTTTGTACTTGGACAGTCGACAAACAGCCCCTGATCTATATGACATGTTTTCTGTCTCAGACACTAATCTGTTCTCCGAGAAGACACTCAAAATGTATGGCTTACAGTTTGCTGGTGTCCTCCTCGTTGTCTGCATCAGCTGTGGTAAGTGTGCTCTAAAACTAGCTTTCTCAACTTGTTGACCCAAAAGTGGGTCGTAAACTCGTTCTGAATCAGTCGCAGAGTGTGTGGTGAAGTTGTTTGGTTTATATTGTTGTTTATAGGTTGATGTTGAAGCACAAATATGAGTCTGTTCAATATGGATTTATATACACAGGTTATAAAAACAGATTGGAACATGAAGTGCTCACACTAGAGAGCATGAAACCATCAAAACATTGACACATCATGTAGAATCAAAACAACAATGATTCTAGTTATTAATTAATTTAATTAATTTTCATGAAAATCAATGGGACCTATTTGTAATGTTCACTCAGTTTATTAGAATAGTGTGTTCTGAATATACCTCCCTTGGCTAGCTTATTTTTGAAAAATAAATCTGCTTTGTTTTGAATAAAGTGGGTCCACAACTTAAAATATGGGTGCCAAAGTGAGACCAAATGAGAACCACTGCTCTAAAGAACTGGATTTAATTCTATTTACAGGGGGTGGTGAAGGCCTTCTTGAAACTGTCAAAAAAAAATTCTCCTGAAACAAACACATATTTGAAGGCTTAAAGGTGCTCACTTAGAGTGTTTTAGAAAAAAAAACTTCAGGATGTGCTCTAAAATCTATGGGGTTCATAACAAAAAGATAACCTCTTTGGCAGAGAAGGAAAACCAAAAATAACTAGTGACTGCGAGCATTTAGGAACAGGCACTCACCCCCCACACACAGCTTGGGGTGAGCCACGGCAAGCACGTATGTCTTCGGGTCCAGCATCGTCGAGAACAATGTAACAAAATCGACATTAAAGTAACAATCTCGAACATTCCAGCTTTGTTGTTTTTTGGTGGCATCTAGTGGCAATAATTCGTGATGGCAGGTTTGTTTTTAAACTGCACTTCCCAGAGATCCAAACCATTGCATATGTGACGTCATCAGCTGGCTGTTGCTAATTGCTAATGCTGTGGCCAACAATGGCGAAGGAGTAATCTTACAACTGTAAGTTATAATTTTCAAAAAACTGCTTTTGTTGGATCACTAAAATGTGATTTAATCTCTATAGAGAATGGGAACGTGTCGTCATGCCACAAGGCACTGTGGGATTCGGGGTCACGGAGGCTTCGGTAGAGATCCGTGGATGAGGACTTAATTCTATTTTCCAACTTAAAAATTCAGTGTAATGGTCAACGCTTGCTGTGTTATCAACTCCCATAACCATTCTCATGACCAGCGTGGAAAACGCATTGCAAATGGAGTAAAATGTTTTAGTTTTCCAGTTTGGAGGCAACTCAGGTCAGCAAGTTAACAGAGACAATGTCCATTATTTTGTTTTTCAAGTAGCTCCTTTGCTTTTGTGTTGAGCTGCTCTTTATCTGAATGCATTCCATCTGCATTTTCCTGCGTTAGTACTAGTTATTATTGCACCAGTAAGTACTGTTTACAATCACTTTGTGCATCTAATTCACAACGGGTGACCCATAGTATGGCCACCACTACCAACAATGCAATGCGCCATGATGTATTTGCCCATTCTCTATTATTTCTTCATGGGCAGATCAGTTCGGCTGATGGCAAAGTTGAGGTTCGTAACGTTGTACTTTTATATAACTTTATACTCAAGTGCTGTCTTTGCACTTTCTACTGACCCAACAACAGCAGTTTTATGAAAATTATAATGTATAGTTGTAAGTTTTCTTTCTCTGAATGAGAACATACTACATAAAGCTGGAAACACCCCTCAGTAACCCAGTACAGTTCAAAAGCACCACAAACAGCTGATACTAAAAATATATCAGCACAAATGGCGACTGACACAAAATAAATAAATCTACTCCTTTCTAAAATGTTAAATATTAAATATCAAGGTGAAGTAAGTAAACTATTAAGTCTATATTTAAGTGGGCATACAAGTTACCAAAGCATGATCAAATGTAAGAAACTACAGACTTGTGTCTAATATATCATTAATATTTTTATAGTTTTTTAGAGTGGAGTAGACATGTAAGATGATCTCAAATAGTGACAGTCACATCCATGGCCGTTCTGTGTCCTCCTCCTCCTCACTATGGTGATGACACACACATCGTTACTGTACACAGCTGGCAATTTTTTTCCCGCAAGAATGTCACCACAGACACTATTTTCAAATACTGAAAATTCAAGGACTTACATATAATATTCTCAGTGGGTTATGGGCTCACTCACCATTGTATTAACTAATCTAGTGATAGAGAATGACTAAAAAGACATTTATTTAAATGAAAATCTTCTAGATTGTTTCTTTAATGTCATGTCCAGTGTCCACTATGTGGTGCTAGAGAAGACCTAGCAAGTGTATGTCACGTCACTGTATATCATGTGTAGAACTCTGTATGCAAATTTCATGCCAATGGGACGATGTTTATGCCATGAGGTTGACTTCCTATGGCCAGCAGGTGGCACTATGAGTCTGAATATTTTTGTGCATGTCTTCAGAACTGGACTTTTATCAAACATGTCAAATTTGAGACAGATCCGATGCTGTGGATGCAGGGGCTGAATTTTTGAAATTTTGTATGGGGTGCTTTGCCACATCTTAACCCAAGAACCATATCAGGCAACAAAATACAATCCTCCCAAAATGTGTGCAAAGTTTCAGGACTTATATAGCATTCCTAACCCCTCAAAAACAGGTTTGTGTTCCATGGCGAGTATTGTGTTGTCATGGCAACAGTGTTTGACGAAAGGTGAAATGCTTCACTATGTAGCCTCATAAATGTCTTATAACTTCTGATAAAATTTCAGTCGGATCTGGTAAAGGAGTAGTGAGTAAATGTATAGGAAGTATTACTTCCTGTTGCCAGTAGGTGGTGCTATGACTTAGAGTAAATATTTTTCAGTTCAATTGTTGTTGTGCACATGTCTTCAGACATGGAGTCTCATCAAACGTGAAGTTTAAAACAGATGTGATCATGTAGAGCCAAGTTACAACAGTGTCTTTGTTCATGGTGAATGTTCAAGTTTTGTAATGCTGGTTTTTCTTACCAAATTTGAGTTGGGTATCTTCAGTATGGTAGGAGGAACACATAACAAGGTAAAACATGACATTATTTTACAAATAGGTGGCACTATGAGTCAGATTCAATGACACTGACATGTCACTGTGTACAGGGCAGGACTCTTATCATACATGTGAAGTTTGGTGCAGATTGGACCTAAAAATTTGGAGTTATTACAATGTCAAAATTCGTGGCCTCACCCTGAACATATAGTGTCACGACCACACACTGTTTTGATTGATTTTTCATCTTCAGCATGGTAAGACTGGATGGACTCAATTCGAAGTTGATTGAATAAAATCTGTAGGAGGAGTTTGTTAAAATACAACATGAGTAAAACAGCAAACATGGCCACATAATTCAAAATGGCTGACTTCCTGTTGGGTTGAGGTCATGGGTTTAATAGATGTAGATGTAGGTGTGATACATATGTGTACTGAATTTTGTGCGAATTGGTAACATTTGTGCTGGGAACAGTGGACTTTAGGGGGCACTACTAAGTGAGTTTTCACACATGCTTAGACCTTGAAAATGCCAACGGACCAGCTGGAAAAAAAAAACCCACAACGTTGCAGTTTCACCCACACTACATGTGTTGGCTCGGGCCCTAATAATCTTTACAGTTTCAGTAGGGCCTTCGCCCACACTATGTGTGTCAGCTCGGTCCTAATTACCAACAAGTTGAATGACAAATGTTTTTCAAATATGAACATTTAGATGTTGAAATCCAGCAGCTGTTGTTCCTCTGCTGAGGACAGTCTGATGAATGTTTTTGGCCTCAACACTGATTCATTAACAAGGTCTATTCAGTCATTGTGACTAATAGTGGATGATGCTAGTGTGTTTTTCAGCAGAGGCTCTGAAGTGCAACCACTGTATCCCATATCAAGCTGGGGCAGGATGCACCACCAAAGTGGAAACCTGTACGAGACCTGATGAAGTCTGTGTCTCTGCTGTTTTTAAACCACCAAGTAAGTCATTTAGCTACAACTCTGTCTGCTTACATGACTTATACCTCACTCATTATACCTCATTTTTGTTAAAAAATATAAAATGCAATTTTTTGTGTCTCTCTCTTAATTAAAATCACACTGAGCCAAGTGCTTCAAAACATTTTTATATTGTTCCTCTCTCTTCTACAGTTTCTTCATATTTTAAGAGGTGCATAAGGCAATCAGATGCCTTTATTTTAAAGACCAGCCCCCATATTGATGTCTTCACATGTTCTACTGACCTGTGCAACTGAGATGAAGATCTGAAGCTTTTCAATGGATCGGAAATAATAACACAAAGTCTGTTGTAGCCATTACATGACAACATTCATGCATGATGATTTAATTAAACAGTTGCACAGTCTTCATTGTGATTTGGAATATCCTGCAGGCTGTTTACTTTATTAAAGTATAAGAACTGCATGTGTGATGACTGTGTCTCAGTTTCCTGTTTGTGACCAGTGTTGGTGGTGTGAAGGAAATGATCATAGAATAAGTTAATTAAAATAAACTATCTTTCATCTAAAGCACATATAACTGTAGTTCCTGCAGTGGTCAATAATCATCAATTAACAATCAAGTAGCTTAATTAAAGTGAGAAGAATACCAGTAGATTCCACTTTTCACTATTGGGAATAGATTTGGCTCCTCATTGGCTTTCCACCAGGCGGTGAGAGTGGTGTTCATTGTGTTAATTTTGAAGCAGTTCAGGGTTTTAATTGACTTGTCTACAAATGCAATATATTGGATTGGAAGATTTTGTCAAAAGATCTGTTAAATATTTAACCAGGATTTGAGTTGTCCATTGTTGGATGTTGCTGTATTGACAGAGGGAGAGGAAGCAGTGGTGAAAATTTGGTGCATCAAGTCCGCCATATTGTTTGGGTTTTTGGAGTGTTGTTGATTTCAGTCTTGGTGTTTTGCCTTTAGAATGTACTGATTATTGAGTTTAGAGTGGAGAACCAGCCCAGGGGTGAAGTTACAGGAGTTATTGCAAATAAATAATTTCTTTTCGTTAGGATCTTCATTTTGATTGTTGAGATGAGGCCAATGAGAGAGTGGGAGTTTGTTCCATCTTTCTAGGATTTCTTTGATGTTATTCGGTAACGGGGTGAAATGAAGTTTAAAAATATCATGTGATTTTGTTGAGACGGGATTATTGAGGTATTTAATGGATTGGGTTGTGAGGTTATAGGTTAGGTCCCCAGTCTCAGCATCCCAGTCAGAGGGGCTTAGAGGCAGAATCTCAGACCAGTTGATGGAGTAGCCAGAAATCTCACTGAAACTGCTGATCAGAGTGTGGACTGAAAGAAGGGAGGGAGATTGATGAGTTTGTTAAATACAATAAAATGTAATCTGTGTATAAACTAATTTTATGGTGGTGTGATATGGATTTAATGCCTGAAATGTTGTTCTGTCTTGTGGCTGAAGCAAGTGGTTCTAGGAAAACTGCAGGAAAAAAATGGTGATAATGGGCATCCTTGTCTAGTTCCTCTGTGTACGTTGAATGATGTGAATATTTTGCAATTAGTGATTTCAGATTCTGCGGGGTTTTTTATATAGTGTCTTAATCCAGTTATTGAAGTGGGGACTGAAACCACAATGATTTAAGGAGGTAAAGAGAAATGGACACCCTACCTTGTCAAATGCCTTTTCTGCATTAAAGTGATAGTGGGGTGTGTAAATTTTGTGTTTGCTGTTTTGGTGTTGTATAGATAAATTATGCTGGATAACCTTGGTATATTTTCTGAGGAATGTCTCCCTTTAATGAAACCAGTTTCCGGGTGTATGAGTGTGGGGATTACTGATTCCAGTCTTATTGCCAAAGCTTTACTTATGATTTTTATATCTGTTTTTATTAATGATATCAGGTGGTAGTTGGAGCAGTGTGTGTGGTCTTTGTTTGGTTTGGGGATTAGTGTGATAAGTGCAGTATTCATGTGTTGGGGAAATTGTGAGTTATGGACAGTTTCTGAAATCATTTGGAGGAAAGTGGTGAAAGAAGCAGCCAAAAGTGTGTATAAAATTCTAATCCATCTAATCCTGGAGACATATTTTTAGGCATGAACAGTAGTGCTTTCCTGAGTTCTTCAACAGTGAGCGGTTTATCCAAATTTTCTGCTTGGGTTATAGTAAGTTTTGGGAGGGAGACATTCCTCAGAAAAGCATCAGTTTCTGTAGATGAGGTGTTGTAGTATCTAGCATGTCTTTAGGCTACTTATAAGTCTTAAATAATTTGAAAATTGCATCATAATATCACCATTTTGAACTGTAATAAGTACTATATGTAGTGTTTGAACTTTTATGACTGCCTGAGTTTGGTATGTTTTCTTAGAGGCCTTTTAGTACAGGATGTTGGGTGTGGATAGATTGACTTGATATTGTTTAAGGGGTTAAAGGGACTCTCTTCCTTTGGGGATATGTCAGAGGGTCACCCTTAGATGAAAACCAGATGTTTCACCCCTAGTTTGATGAAAATAACTAGTATATGGGGACAGAGACAGTCATTTCAGAGGATTCCATATTGGCTTCGGGTTCTCTTCAGGTTATCCATGGTGCCTGCTTGATGCTGTAAGACAGCGTCTGCAGAGGTTCCTTCTTCATCTTCACATCATCGCTGCACAATTAACAACAGCGTCATGATCCAGGATGTATAATTTGAAATAGTAGTGTCTGAAAGTCTCATTTATTGCAGTGGAATCCTGTGTAATCTTTCCAGATATGTCTGTAATTGAAGTGATATTCGATTTTTCAGATTGTTGTTTCAGTTGATGACTGATCACTTTTATTTCCAAATTCAAAATGCTGTTGCCAGAGTTTGAGAAGACTAGATTTTAACAGTCTTCTCAATAAAAGAATTGCACATAGTCAGGTTTTGTATAATTTTTTGTTGATTGATTCTGAGGGATAGACTAGGGTGTCCTGTCTCTTCACCTCCTGCTGTAGAAAATGTTCTCTTTTGCAGTATCTTTTTTTTGTTTGTTTGTTTGTGGAGTATGCAATGATTTTGCTTTTTTGAACTGCTTTGGTTATTTCCCAGAGAGTGTCACATGTACTGTTGGTTTCTAGGAAGGATGCCCTTTCCTGTTCGATGTATGAATTAAAGTCTTGGTCTTTGAGAAGTATGGTATTGAAGCACCATCTAGGTGGTGGATGTAGGGGAATTCCTATTAGTAGTGGGAGGGTTATAGGAGCTTGATCTGAAATAATAATACTGTGGATATTTGATTCAATTGCTCTGTGTGTAAATAAGTTGTTGACCACAAAATAGTCAATGTGGGAGTATGTTTTGTGGCAGGAAGAGTGGTAGGGCTATTCTCTATTGGCTGGGTTGTGTAGTCTCCAGATGTCCATCAGTTCACATTCTGACACATACTGTTTAACAGTCGCGGGGGGGCTGGAGCCATTGGCGACATTGGGCGAAGGCGGGGTTGCTGTGAGGCGACAGTGCTAACCACTGCACCACGTGCCGCCCTCTGTTTAACAGTAAATGGGTACACATCTATACACATACAGTATATGTATATACACATACACAAACACATATAAACATACATCATCATCTTCATCACAGCCAACTGGGTCAACACACTCCTGTTTACCTCTGATTGTGATGGAGACACAAAGACAAGACACGGGCAACAAAGATTCTGTTCTCATTGATTTAAAAAGCAGCTTGTTCTTGGCTGTACTTGCCATATCTGTTTTGATTTTCTTTTATGTTGACAATTAAAGCACATGAAAGTATTCTGTTTTCACTGTGATTCATAAAAGTTTAAATAGTCATGTGTCATAATAAATAAGTAATAAGTAACAAGAAGAAAAATTGTGCAGAATATTATAGTGCAATCCCAAATAAGAAAAGGATGGGACGGTATGGAAAATGCAAATTAAAAAAAGAAGTAGCGATATAAAAATTTAATTTGACTTGTATTTCATTGTAGACAGACTCTTACGAGTTCAAACAGTTTGGGTTCCATGGATGTTAAAAGGTTAAAGGTGGTGACCAAGCTGACTTAACTGCTACACGCCGACATCTATAGTACCAGTATCTTAGAGATTTTAGAGAAACTTGTCAATAAGCAGTTAATCCACTATCTTGAGCAACATAATATTTTATCCAGTGTTGCGTCAAGCATTTGTTCAGGGCATTTTTGTTCAGGACACCAAAGACCATAGTGCAGCAACATTCGTTGACCTAGCAAATCGTCATTCTGTCTTATTAAATAGACTGGACAGTATTGGGGTTCCCGATCCACTTGTTGGCTTGGTTCTCTAACTATAAAATTAGGTCTCTCTCCTATACAGTCTCACTCCCCAGCTTGTCGCATACTGACACTTAAGCTGAGGACACACTACACATCTTTCACCTGATCTTGAAAAGACTATAGGAGAACAAACTAAGAGACTGGTTTCAGCAGATTTTGTATGACGACTGAAAGCCCAGGGATCACACACTTTAACAACTGCGCCTGATGAGGGATCACAGATTACATGATTTGTCAAACCAACTAAAGCCAACTGAACACACCAAACTCTTGTGAGGGTGACAGTTTAAAGGGTAAATAAACATATCACAAACCACTCTCCCTCTCTCGCTCTTCGCCATCATTGTTTTGATATTTCCGCTAATTTGCAATACGTGTTTGCAGTTGTTTGCAGTAATCAGTTCAGACTACCTGAGTATGTCCAGATTCGGATAAAAAAAATTAAAACATGTTTGATTGACTGTGACTGAGGTCAGGTAACAAACACTAACAGATTTTTGTGCCTAGCCAAAATGTGTCATGCCGACTGTCCCCAACTAGTGCAGACTGGTGCAGACTTTTCTCAACTGGGAATCATGGGTAAAATCTGGCAAAAAATCTTGTAGTGTGTCCTCAGCTTTACAGTAACCAGTAGAGCAGCGTTTCTCAATGGGGGCGGTACCACCACCCCAGAGACTGTTCAGAGATTGAAAGGGGGCACTGGAAGCAAAAAGCTGTAAAGGGGGACGTTGGGGTGCTTTTGTGGGGCATTGGCAGTGGAAAACTGTTTTGCCACATCCTAAAACCTGCCAGTTCAGTCTATTCAGGTGACTAGATGTGAAGGTGTATTGTTTTTAGCGTTTCTGTCAGTTCTGTAGCACA
Source organism: Coranthus polyacanthus (assembly GCA_037367275.1). Taxonomy (NCBI): domain Eukaryota; kingdom Metazoa; phylum Chordata; class Actinopteri; order Kurtiformes; family Apogonidae; genus Coranthus; species Coranthus polyacanthus. The sequence continues at coordinate 4,574 of JAPQRN010000727.1, read as the reverse complement.
GCTCTGTGCTGCCTTCATGGGCACAGGACGTCAAAGTATCATCTTTAGAATTTCACCAACATGCCAGTTAATGCAACAGCTCAGAAAAACTGAAGCTCTCCTCCTCAAACAGGAAACTGGGACACAGTCAACATGCAGTTCTATTCTTTAATAAGGAAATGTAAACAGCCTGCAGAATATCCCAAGTCACAATGAACAATGAAGGCTGCATGTAACTGTTTAATCTAATTAAATCATCATGCAAAAAGATTGTCAGTAATGGCACACAACAGATTTTTGTGTCATTATTTTAGATCCATTGAGAAGCTTCAGATCGTCATCTCAGTTGCACAGGTCAGTAGAACATGTGAAGATCTGATATAGGTATAGTGTGCATAAATATGGATACAAGCCTTTGGTGTGCAGGGTAATTATGTGAAAAACTCATATCTTCTGTGTTTTGTTTTTCTTTCTCTTTTGAGATGATTTTTAAAGGAATCCTATTGAATACACCTGTTGGCCTCTATACCTTTATTACCTTACTTTAAGAGTGTGACATGTTCAGATGGATATGTTTCTTATTTGTGTAAATTACAGAGTTGCTGCCAGGACTTGGTTAGCCTAGTTTAGCATAAAGACTGGAAGCAAGGGGGAACAGCAAACCTGGTTCTGTTCAAGTTTGCAGCTAAAAGAATCTTCATATGAATTACTTACAGTGATCTTTAATAATAATCCCAGAAACACAGACTACATCGTCACCCTTACAGATTTCCATTCTGTGGTAGCATACTCCTTTTAGTCCAAATGGGTAGCAGGTGTTTCAATACAGAGCCTCTGCCTAAAAACACACCAGCATTATCCACTATTAATATAGTGGGCTAATAGTGGACTTCTCTTCTTTATCTTAAAATAATTAGATTAGAACAGATTAGTTTCTGTGACATTGCAATAGAAAACTTGTTATTTAGTTCAGGTGCTGTCGACTGTCAAAGTTGACTGTTCTCCAAGAAGAAACTCTAAATGAAAGGCTTACAGTTTGCTGTTATCCTCCTCATTGTCTGCATCAGCTGTGGTAAGTGTGCTCTAAACCCAAAGGTGGGTCACAGGAGATTATATTTGGGTTGCCAAATAAATTTGCATTTCAAGCATTTCAAAAGCACATTTTGAACAAGAAGCAAGTTTTTGATCATACTGAATGTTGAATGACATATGACAAACAGCCATTCACTCTCACATTCATACCTATGGGCAATTTAGAGTCACCAATTAACCTGCTAGCCTGTTAAGGTTAAGGTGCATGTTTTTGGACTATGGGAGGAAGCCGGACTACCCGGACAGAACCCATGCAGACATGGGGAGAACGTGAGAATGTGAGAGTGAATGGTTGTTCGTCCAATGTCAGCCCTGTGATGAACTGGCAATATGTCCAGGGTGTACCCTGCCTTCTCCCAATGTTAGCTGGGATTGGCTCCAGCCCCCCCCCATGACCCTACAGAGGATTAAGCGGTTACAGAAAATTAATGAATGAATGTTTGCATTGTCCTAATAATTGTACTTAACATTGAATCTAGTATGAAAGGTTAGTGTACATTCTGTTTCTTTTACTGAGGTGAAAAAAAGAGAGTTACTGTATTGCTTTTTCGATAACATTTCACAGCATTTCTTTTCTAAAAGACTTATTTACCTCATCAAAATTATGTTATAAGGTGATTCAGAAATGGCACAAAAGAAGAACGTTGAGCATAAATTCCTTTTCTTATAATTTATAGAAAAAGTATACTATGAGTTGGATGACAATGGTTTGCAATTTTTAAAAAGTGGCTCTACAGAAAAAAGTTAAGGAAACACTGCTCTAAACAACTGCCTTAAATTATCTTAAGACTCTAAGGACGTGCTCACTGGTCAATGTGTGCCACGAACAAGTATGACTTTCCTCTGCTGAAATCCACTTTTAACCAGGTAAAAGTATGAAAGTGACTGGAGAAGTTTTAATACTGGCATCTGGTCAATTTGCCCATAGTGTTGAGTTTGACATTTGGGTATACAATTGTATTAGATGTCAGTGTTCCCAAGTGTCACAGCCAGTATCTCCACAATGCCCAGGGCTAGATACCTCAAGCCACTTTACAAATTCAGGTTAAGGCCTCAAAAAAAGACTATACAGTAGTGTCCAGTCTTTCATCTGCACAGTCACCCTCTTCTGCACCCCATGGCAGTTTTGATGTAAGTTGGCACATTGTCTCACCTTTTAGGGAGTCTGAGGCTGATTCAAATTTGAATGCATTCGAACAAACTGCCAATATGCCACATTAGCCAAAGAGTGTGTGGCCTCTTTTACTCCAATGCAAGTTGGTGGGAAAAGCTCAGGAAGTGTGTGCTGCATTATCTATAGAGGATCGCTTGGAGTATGACATTGTAAAGGCTACTGTTCTCCGTGCTTATGAGCTAGTGCCCGAAGCTTGTAGGCAAAAATTTAGAAACTGTGAGAAGACTGACATCCAAATTTATGTTGAGTTTCCTGTTACAATCCTGTGAGATACAAAACAATCTCTTGTTTGTGGCGGTGTTCTTCCATTTTCGGCTCAATCCTAATTGCGACTCTGATATTGTGGCATGGAGGTGTAAAATGAGCCAAGTGCATTTTGTTCAGTTGGCATCTAGACTTGTGTCAGGAACATTTCATATTGCTGTGTGCCCTTGGCTACTGATTGCGGGTATTGATATTATACTTGGAAATTATTTCGCTAACGGAAAGGTTTCCCCTTTCTTGAGGTAATTGAAAATCTGAATGCAAATGTGTGTGATTCTGTCTCTGGCATGCCGAGCATATTCCCCGGTTCCTGTGTGCGTGGAGACTTAGTGGATCTTAGTGAGTTTTTTATGGGCACCTCTGATCCCCCAAGCTCACCATCAGAGTGTAAAGAAAACACACCTGTCACTGTGGAGTTTCAGCCTGATGACACGTTCAGTAGACAAAACACAGTCTGAGCACAGAATATTGATGTTACTTGGTCTTTGTGTTTGTCTCTTGCGAGAAATCCAACAGATGAAGTCTGTGTCACATGATGCTGTGTGCCAAGTTGTAGCGCCACAGCCATTTTGTCTACAGGTCCTAAGTTTATTGCATAATAATAGCCTGTCTTGCCATTTAGGAATTAAAAAGGGGCGTTTTGTGGCGGTGCACTAGGTTTTACAGCGACCCAATTGCCTTAAAAATCGAACAAAATTTTGTAATAATCAATACATCCTTGTGGTCATGTGTGCTGCTATGCACTATCCAGAAGCCAGTGGACTGGCCAAGTTGAGGTGAGTTTGGGAAGGCCGTCATTACCTATTTAGGTAAACAAGTGGGGCAGGGTTATGTCTGCCCAGTTACTGCCAAGGTGCAAGGCATCTTAGATTTTCCAGCTCAGGTGTTATGACTCTGAGTCGTATAATGTTATTTTATGATGTGTAAGCTGTGATGTCTCTCCTCCCCTTAGTGTGTATGCTGTGTGTGTGGATTGGTGATGTGGTGGCAAGTCTTGTGATTGGTCCGTTGGAAAGAAACTACTGCTGCCCTGATTGGACTGGAGAATGTAAATATCACCTGCTTATTGTCATCTCATTCTCGCACCTCTGCCCCTCCCAACCTGAGACAGCCACCTTTGTGTGTATGCTACGATAAATTGTGTAGCAGCAACAATTGTAAATGAATTGTAAATAGTACTGTCTATTATTAAGTAGCAGAAAAGCAGGAGGAAGTAGCCCTTTTTGTTTGATATATGTTTTATCCTGTTTTTAACTTAGGGGTTTAGGTTAGAGTTTTTGTCATTTGCTTGGTTTTCTTTGTAGGGAAGGCTTAGGGTTTTTAGTAACTTTGTTATTTTGACTTACCTGTGAAGTAAAAGAAAAAACTTTGAAACTAACTGTGTTTTCCAGAGAGTGGGAAGAGAGGAGAGCACCAAACCATGTTATGTCTAGGTTTCCCCTAGACTAGGGACAAAAACCAACAAATCCTCTAAGAGCAAGCCCAGGGCGACAGGAGGGAGGAAAAACTTCCTTTACAGACAAAAAACCTCAGACAGAACCGGCTTCCAGGTAGGCAGCCATCTCCCTCAAAAATGTCACTTCATTTTATTCCACTTATGGGACAGAGTTATGTTTTGTAAGGTCACAACAACCTTGAACTTTGACCAACAAATTCTAAATGGTTCATCCTTGAGTTCAAGTCAACAATTGTGCCAAATTTGAGGATTTCCTCAAGGTGTTCCTCAGATACTGCATTCATAACAATGGATAGACATGAGGTCACAGTGACCTTGACCTTCGACCACCAAAGTTTTTTCAGTTCATCCTTGATTCCAAGTGGACATCTGTGATAAATGTTAAGACATTCTGTCAAGCTGTTCCTGTTTCAGTGCAGTGGCGCCTCCAGATATTTTTCATAGGGGTGGCCAGATGGGGACACTTAAGGTGGCACACAAAAACTTAAAGCCATAATTTCAGGATATCATTATACTGTTGTAGTAAACCAGCCAGAAAGACTTAAGGAAATGCCTACTGATATACTTTGGTTTATTGTGTTATATTTAATGTTACTAATGATCTAATGT
>JAPQRN010000726.1:0-15532 GCA_037367275.1 Coranthus polyacanthus | reverse complement strand
CAGGTGTGTTGGAAGAGGGAAACATCTAAAACATGCTGGATTGTGGCCCTCGAGGACCGGAGTTGGACACCCCTGTCATAGAATATAACTAGTGGTAACGGCCTTTTTGACAGAATAAATCATCATATCGCATGTAGCCCCATTTTAATTTTTTTTGTAAAGATAAACAACTAAAGATAAACTGGAAAAATCCAGATTGTTGATTTAAAAAAAAACCTTTCAGAATAATTTTTAAGACAATCACATTATTGCTGTTGGGGAACAGTGTCCAACATATGTGACTGTGATTAGCCACAAAGAAATGGTTTTATTCTCCAATAATTCTCCCATTTTTTGTTCATTTTTTATTGTATTTAGTTTTATAAAGTAAAATGTTTTAAGCAAAAAGTAGTGTAATTTATAAGCTATATTTATGTATATATTATGTACGATTGATCTAATATGTGTTTAAAAACGAGCCTTCTTAGTTCGACTTATCTTGCAGATTTTTCCTCATTTAAACACATCGATATTAATTTATCATTTCATAATCTTAAAACAACCCTGTTTGCATTAGACATGGCCGCGCACGAGGTCACGACCCCAAAGTTAGTATTTTTCTCTCTGGATAAGTATTTTTAACGTCGCCTTAAATTAGCTTAAATGTTGGCGTAAAGCCTTGTGTAGCTGGCGGTACAGACACGGCATTATTGTTCATTTTGCGAAGAAATTGCACCTGGTTGCTAGCTAAAAATCCAAGCTGTTACTCACGCGGCAGAGAATCCCTTCTCTTCCCGGAGGCCTCGTCCCGGGTTCGGATGGCTCCTTTCCGTAGTCGGCCCAAACGTTTGGCTCCTGCTTTCCCAACGCCTTTCCCAGCTGGACTTTTAGTAAGTCAGACTGTTTGCTTCACCACTTTTTTTTAAAGTAACCTTTCTTCTGATTTAACGGTGGTATTAGCCTTTTCCTTTTTGATATCCACATAATGCTAAACTACGGAGGCCCTGAAGTTCAAGGTGACATATTTGTATCTCGTGCACACGCGTTATTACCTCGCGCGAACGAGATACTTCTGTACAAATTCATAAGGTAAATGAGACGCAGATGCACACAACCACCGTATAATGGACAGAACTCAACTAATTAAGTATAATTTTCACCTTGGGATGTCATAATGAAATGATTGCAGCTAATGCACGTAGAGAGTTGTCATCAGCAGGACTCATTTTCTGTCTTGTTCGCACGAGATAAAACTATATCGCCTTGTACTAAACGCACTGTGCTCTGTGAGTTTTGAAAAACAGTTATTTAGGTCAACCTTTGTGTTTGTCTTCAACACCACAGAGACGAAAAATTTTATTATCATTACTGACAAGAACTGAGAGCTAATGATCATCAATCACACACGGGCAACATTTTTCCACCATTTTGGACTGAAAACTGTTGTCAACACACAAGCGCTGCAGGTCCACCTCTTGTACACTCTTTGACCTCAGTTAGGAGCTTATCACAAGGACAGTTAAGTTTGAACTGAAACATGTAGAGACGCGTTTATTAAAAACTTAATTTAATTCATATGAATATGAAACAGCTTGTGCGGTCAGTGGGACCCGCATACATGTAATGCCAATACAAAGATTGTCAGTGTTTTCATCATTTAGATAAACTCTTGTGTATATTTTGTCAGTCGATTCAAAGTATTGGTCAACAACAATAAAGTCCTGTTAGTCTTCAGAGGACTCAGGTCAACATGTTTTTAATGAATGCTGCTGGGTGTTATTGGGACACTGGAGGCTTGTAGGACACAGGCTAGGTTTGGCACAAATGACTGTAATCAGGAAGGAGGGCTCCAAGGGCATGAATTCACGGTACGGGTCAGAGTAACAGTTAACCTGAAAGATAATACATTGACATAAAATGTGGGAGCGGTAGTTGAGACAGCGGTGAAAAGCGAGAGAGAATGACTCCTTCAGACGGTACTGTACCTGAGAAAAAGATGTGAGAAACAGATGTGTGTGAGAGAGTCCTGAGAGGGAAGAGTCACCCGGGTGGTTCTTCAGACTCCGGTGATAAGCCTGAGGAGAGGCGTGGATGAGCTTACTGTTGTCGTGACATGACAAAAACATAACGCCTGAAGATGGCTCCATACCTGCAGTGCTATCTGCAGTGCAGAATACTGCACCCACACCTCCTGCCGCTGTGCTGCGGAGAGAAAAAACGCTCCACCTCTGCCTGCTTTTTCTGTCACAGTGAGGTAATGAGCCCACACACATTCCCCCACAGCGTGCACCGTCTCACTCTGAGTGTGAACTACAACGCAACGCAAACATGGACATACATTACACAAAATCTGAAAATGAACTTGGTAGAATAAAGTATTTACCTTTTTTATCAGTGGTGGAAGAAGTGTACAGATCCTTTAGTAAGTAAAAGTACTAATACCACACTGTGAAAATACTCCACTACAAGTAAAAGTTCTGCATTCAAACCTTAAGTAAAAGTTTGTAAATACTATCAACAAAAAGTACATAAAGTATGAAAAGTAAAAGTCATCACTGTGCAGTAAAATGGTCCCTGTTAGTGTGTTTTGCATTTTCTGCTTTAAAGATGGAGGAGAATTTTCTCAACCCATAAAGGAAGCACTTCATCCTGCAGTTTATCACAAATATTCAAAATCAACACATTTGAAGATACGAGGTAGAAGAGAAAAAGTACATTATTTGACTCTGAGATGTAGTGGAAGAAGAAGGTACAGTGTGTAAAATCTAAATACTCAAGTAGAGTACAAGCAGCTCAAATGTGTTCTTAAGTGTAAAAGTAACAGCATAAATATCTTCAAAGTTTAAGATTAAGCTTCTCTTACTGTCAGGCAGCAGCAGGTGGAGGATATCTTTGGCGATAAGGAAACCCACTACACCATAATTCATTGCCCTGTTTCAGTAAAAAAAAAAAAAAAAAAAAAAAAGAAGCATTCCCTGAAAGTTTCGTGATGAGGATAATATTAAAAAGCTTAATAATGTCCATGACCTCGGTGTTTACCTGGGATAGGTGGGATGGAAGAGCAGAGGGACAAACATTCCCAGGGGAAAGATGAGCTCATTACCGAGGAGAAACGGTGTGACAGACAGACTGAAGGACACGAGACAAGACTGATACGTGTTCAGAAAATTACATTACCTATAGTCTGAAACTACGAAAGAACAGACACTTACACATCAGCCACCTCAGTCTGCGCAGACAGATGTTTACTCTGCCTCTTTTGCCACAGAGACAGCAGCTGGACATAGTTTGAGAAGAAGTTATGTCTGCTGACTGTCACCTGGAATCATAATGGCAATGATAAATGGGTCTGAGAAGGCTAAGAAATGTTAACGTCAGTAGACAATTAGGTGGCTACGGCGAGGCTTAAAGGTGCAGTGTGTAACTTTTAGAGGCTTCTAGTAATGAGATTTCAAACAACTGAATACCCCCGTCTCAAACGTCCCTTCCACGCGTTTTGGAGAAACTACAGTGGCCGCTAAAAATGCAAAACGCCTTCACTAGAACCAGTGTTCTGTTTGTTTTTTCTGGGCTACCATAGAAATATGGCAATAGAACTAGAGGACCCACACCTTCTGTAGTTATGAATGGCTCAACCTATGGTAACAAAAAACAACCATTCTTATCTTCAGATCATTATACACTAATGAAAACATAATTATGAATATTATATTCAATTTCTGCTATTAGATCCTCCCAAAGCCCCCTAAATTACAACACACTGGACCTTTAAACCCCCTGAAGAAGAGGTGTATCCTCTTGGCTTAACTAGGAACTACATCTAAGCCTGTGCACACCTTAGAAAAAAGCAGGTCAAGCTCCGCTACATTCATCTTCTCTGTCGTCCAAAGTCTGGGAATTAGAGACTGAACCTGGATGAAGAAAGGCCTTTATATGAAAGTGGCAACAAAAATACAAAACAAAAGTACTCGCAGTAATTAGTAAGTAGTAATTCCTGACTCATATGTCACCTTTTTCATTATGAACTTGAGAGACTTCTGATCTGCCCACTTGAGTTCACGTAGTTTTGATTTGAAAGAGGAGAAAATATTTTGGATTATCTCCTCTGCCTGTTGAGAAAAGAAGGTATGAAAAGCCCTTCATATTAGCCTTGTAAGTCTGATTCTGTAATGAATTCAAGGTGGCACCAGAGGTAATGATGTGTCGTCACCTCTCTGCGTGCTGTCCTTTCACTGAGAAGGTGTGTGAGAACTGAACCAAATCCTCTTTCAGTCTCCAGCACACAGTTTTTCCAGCGAGGAACTACCTGGTTTAGAGCCCCACAATGAAAATATGAAACAAACCACCTCACAGGTTTTTTTTTTTTTTTAAAGAAAATGATTTAGTGTTGACTCAACCCCTCAGTGTTACCCAGAGGCACTGACAAATTCCTTACTGTTTCAGAAAATCTGGAGTCGAGGGCGGGCATCAGGGTGTGCAGCAGGTTGAGGATCATGTAGGTGTGAAGTGGACCTCTGAGTGAAGTCAAATGTGGCAGGAAAAGGTCAAGACATAGATGAGAAAAATGTCTGTGGATGTTTGACTGTGGGATGTTTCATGTCACTTACAGTACCTGGCGCTCAGCTCATGCCTGTTCAGCCATTTTCCAACGATGCGGGACATTTGCACAATGTACGGCAAGTTATGCAGGAGGACGTGATCATCTTCAGTGAGGGGCAGGGGATGAAAAACAGCCTGCAGACAACCCAACCAATCAATCAAGGGGGCCTGGATCTGGGGGCACATTTATTAAAGAAAAACAAAAACATGGCATTACTGTGAATCTGGATACAATATACAGTATGTCCTGTGGCGACCTCCTGTTTCTGTACCTGCAGCTCTCTGATGGTCATGCGCTGATAGAGCTGCCCTTTCGACAGGCGATAGTGCAGAGGCGCAGCAGCCACAGCGAGCTCAGAGGACAGAGCGATGAACATGCCCACGTGGGTCATGATGCTGTTGGACGGGGCCTCGAGCAGGTCCAGGTACCTCTCACACAAAGCCAAGAACGGACGTAGTGTCTTAATGTAAGACAAATGACAACGTGCGAGTTAAATTGATGAATATTACGTTAATTGTATCAAAATATTTCATGCACCAGTAGGCGATTGGAGAAGCCATGAACCTGAGTTTTAACTTGGGACTTTTCTATTTTGCTGTTCCATTCGATTGGGATCAGTAGATCTGGCTGATCAATCTGTGGATAAAGAAACTTAAGTTAAAGCCGTATAATAAAGCCCTATTTCACCAGGGCAGTGCTTTCAACGGGATTTACAAACGTAGTGAACACTGGCCTGTATGTATCTTCTTGTTGTCCCACGAGCGATTTCCTTTGGGTCTTTGCCTACATAGAGGTTGAAGAAGGGAAAGGTGGCGTAGTCTCTCATTAACAGGCTCAGGGTGGAGTTAAAATCAGACCGATTCCACTGACCTGACACTGCCCAACCTCCCAGCTGCAAATACAGCGAAACAGAGATCAACGAAACAAAACAAAGCAAAACAATGAAAGGGGAGGTCAAGAAAACCCCCCTAAACAAATCACTCTAAAGACGTGACTCAGAGAAATAATGGATTTGCCATCTGAACCAATCAGCAACAAACATTTGAAGTTGTTTGATTTTAGGTGAATGATGATTTTAGATTTATTAATCCTGAAGAAAACACACAAGAATAACTAAATGATAACGAAGAATAATTAACACTGACACAACATAACTAAATAATTAATATTATGAGAATAATATTTACTGTAAATAATATAAAATACACATTGGGAGATGAATGTAGAAGTATATAAACTGTAAATACACACTATGAACTATAAACACAAAAATGAAATGATTATATTATTAAAATTATTCAGTTATCAAATAAATTAATAAATAGATAATGAATTCGTTGTCCTTAACCTACACAGAGAGGTGTTAAAGGAACACGCACTTGACAGTCTGTGTTGTGTGGTTTTATATTACAAGAACCTAACATAATAATCTCACTTTCTGAATGAGTGTGAGGAAGGGCTCTGCTCCAGCTGCATCTATCGATCTGCTGTCCAAACAGGATCGGTAGAATCCTCTGGCCTTCTGCTCTGCTGAACCAGCCGAGCTGCCGTTTGATTCTGACAGACATAAACAAATAAAGCAATGCAGTGCACAGCAGTATGTGTTAGATGTTTTATATCGAGTACGACTTTAGATTCCTACCCAGGATCTCCCTGAGGTGCTGCAGCAGTGCAGTTTTTCTGTCTGTTATTTTCTCCTCTCTCAGTCGTCTGTCTTCTCTCTCGTCACTTCGTCTCCTCTGGTTCTGTGGATGTCCAGTAATGCCCTGGCCTCTTTGTCTCCCCCGCCTCCAGTCAGATCCACATGTGAACAAGAAGTAGTCACAGGGCCGAGTGAAGGGGTCCGCGGACGTGGAGAGATGGGCCGAGGCCCACTGACAGGTCGGGGTCAGACATGGGGTGACTATAGGAGACAGTGGGACAAAAGTTAGACGAAATGATGAGTTCTCAATTTTTCGGTCAAATTGCTGGATCATTGTATCTTGCAGAAGGATTACCAGTGCCTGCCTCCTTATTCCCTCTGCTCCTATTTTGAAGATTTTGATGTGTAAGGTAAACTAGTCCCACAATGACCGCACATAAGCAGAACCCCACAAAGAGGAGCCCTATGTAGTGAATCCACGCTGAATTGACCTCTTCACTGAACGGGGTTTGATCCTGGTGCTCGCTGTTGTTCTCCGGCAGCTGTTGCGGAGCACTGAGCTGGAGCTGGGATTGTTGCTGTGCCTGCTGGAGGTCCTGGGTGGTTAAAGGCAACTGAAACAGAGGTGGAGGCTCAAGTCCCCTCTCAGGTTCTGGCTCTGATGACGGCTGGACTGATAACTGAAGGAAGTAAGTGAAACAACAGTCCTATTTCTAAGTGAAGTCAACTACAATTACACGTAGAGGAAATGCTTTTTTTCTACTGTTGCTTCAGTAATGTGTTTTAAGAGTATGGAAACAGAAGTATACAGGATCAGTTGAGGATGAACACTTAGCAAAATGGCTCTTTTTGTCTTGTTGCCGCCAATAATCAGGCTTATTGCCTCTGCAGCCCCTTGTTACAGGTTACATGTGAGCATATGCAGCTCTTATGGTGTTTCATTTTAATAGTAACTCCTTTTTCACACACTGATATTTGAGTGTGTGGCAAGCCACTTTAACATTTCACAGCTAGACAGTATATATACATATATATATATTGGATATCCATAATTCAATTCTTCCTACTCAAAATGAACGTTTCAGATATTTTCAGCGCCATTCGTTCTATTCTCAGTTGTCATTTCAGATATCCACAACGTCATTTTTCCCAGGACCTATAACATCACTTTTGCGTTTCGTGCGTATTGGGCTTTCAGTTTCAAATATATACTGCAGAATGAACCTAATGGATGTTAGCAATTGAAGTCTTACTAAGAAAGACTCCCATTTCAGATATCTTCAATTGCTATGAGTAATAAGTAGGAAAAATATTGTAATTGTAAATACTCCAATACATTGTGACTATTATGGATATCCACACTGGGTATTATGACTACTAAAACTATATTTACAACTACATTATACTTCAACTATTGTAACTTCCTTGGAACGTGTATTACTGCGTTTTGTTTTTTGTTAAGATCCTACCTCAAGCTCTGTTGGAGTTTCAGTCATTCTCATCATATAGATGTGTCGCTCTGTGTTTCGTTGTCCTGTTGCATCCTCTGGCTTTTACATTTAATGTCTGACACATGTACTCAGTCTCCTCCTGTTTTCCTTCTGTCAAACAGCTGTCATCTCAGCTCTCTATCTCTTTTCATCACTCACTTCTCTCCTCATCTGACACTGATAAAAAACAACTCTGCAGCCTGCGCATTAGTCTCCTCTCCAGAACCCAGATAATCAAGCGACGACTATACTTGTATTCTGGGATATTCATGAGGATGTTTTGTGGTTTGTGGATTAAATACAAACTTACCGTGGAGACTCCAGCTTTGATACTCAGTCTCCCTCCTGTTTGCAGTATTAAAAGTCTAAGAGGACGAGGCTGGGGTTGGTAAGTTAAGGACAAGGACATGGCTTTTTCTTATACATTGTTGAATGCGGGCAAACACTTCCTGGAAAGTAAACACTGTTTGATGCACACGCACACGTTAGCGGTCGTCATTATCAGTGCAACACATGGCTGGCGACAACTGATAGTGCAGTTTGTCGTCCCTCAGGTCATGTAACAGGGTAGCACATCATCGAGAGACTGGGAGGAAACACGTTTCATGGATGTCACATTTATCGTGTGGGTCCTAATCTCACTATCACAATTGAAAACAGGAGACAAAAACCTTTCTTAGCATTTTATTTATTTATCTTTTGATACAGCCAAAGAGGTTGGGGTGGGGCTACATGATGTTTTAGACAAATACACATTCACACATATGAAACAGTAATTTATAAAAAAGGTATATGAAAAGACAAGGCATCCTCATGTAATACAATGGACATAACACAAGATAACACCAGATAAATGCAATTGTGAAGCATCATCATCATGTTCACAGAATCACATGTGACAACAAAATTAGCGCCACAAAGGCAGAGCAGTTGGTGCAAAAATACAAAAAAAAGAGACATAATACTAGAGGAAATGCCACCACCACCTACACAGCTAGCATGCAATGCTGAGTCAATATTGCCTTGTTTTGTTAGTCATTCTGGTTTTACTGCACCAGGCTCAATGCAAGCACAAGTAATGACAGTTTTCTTATTGAGGAATTCATTTCTGTGGCTGCAAACCAAAAGGCTCAATGCAAAAAGGAACAATGGAATAAAAAAAACAGTGGAGAAGGCACATCGCCAGGTTAAAAATAAAACCACATAAATGTAAGCAGTTATCAATGAAATACAGTACAGTAAAATAAGAATAGTATATAACCAACATGAACAGACTAAATTACAAAACATGAATAATGGGGAGAATAGTGGTATTTAATGTAACAACAAAACAAATCAAAGAAAATCAAAATACTGGGCTCAAAAACAAAAAAAGATGGATTAAAAAAAACATACAAGAGTCTCAAAGCAATTACTTTCTATGTTTGTAATTAACCTAATTCTCCCCAAAAGCTTTGAAATATTTGGTCTCCATGTATATCAGTTACCTAGAGCTCAGAGCTAAAGCCTCGACTGTCCTATTATCCGGCTGTCTGAACAGGTCATTTTTGTACTTGTATACATAAAGAACCCTTACTAAGAAGAAAAATGGTCCATAAATTATATTATTTAAAGCCAGAGATTCTAAGAATATGCTTATCAAAACTATTATGTTTCTAGATGGAGTCTTTAGAGTCGAATGGACACTGAAAGGGTTTTTCATTTCACTACAAACTGTGCAACGGTCACATAATAGGTCCTGTTTTCAGCCATGCAGCTGGCATTTATAACTACACTTTTTTTTTTTCTTAGATCCATCGAATGGAATCTGTGCTTGGAAAATCTGTGCTGCGTCTGTTTTGTTCATAGTTCACGCACCCAAAAAAAGCATGCATCTAAAAATACTGTTAAATCCGCTCAAAACTATTGTTTGAGAGATAATGGCCAACTTTTGTTCTAATCTTGCCCTTCAGGGAATGACTGAGTAAAAAGAGCAACAAGACAATTTTATGCATGCCTCTTAATGATCAAATTCACATCACAGAAGAGCAACATTCACCATTTTGTTTTGTTTTTGCAGTCAAGTTATAGCCCTAGATGACTTTAAAATGCTGTCAGAGTTCATTGGCTGAAACAAAGCACTTTCTAGGCGGGAAAGCATCGTCAGCCATGCTCACAGGCACAATTACTGCCATAATGTTCAAAGTTTGCTATGCCAACCACCAACAGCCAATCAGAGGGGTGAAATCTGAGGAATGGTCAGATAGATGGTTCCCGATGCCACCCACTCACCCACAGTTAGAATGGTAAATAGAGCAGTCAGTAACAAAGATCTCTCAATACACGGTGCTACGAAGGAAAGGCAACTTGATATTCATCAGACTGCTCTTTTGACCAAACTTTTCTTGTGCAAGTTATGCTGAACATTTTAGCGTAAACATACAATTGGCACAGGAAAAAGTACATTCTAGCGCACAGAGAAGGCTAGAAATAGAGATTTGAGAATTAGTGATTGGGAAAAGAAGTCGAAGTCAATGCAGTACATTACTTCTGCACTGAAGTGGAGTGAACAAAGGCGAGGGAATACTACACCGTGTCTGCATGCAAACAGACCTTTTCACACAGCACATTCACACTCACACCTGCGCACATACATAAAGCCCTGTTGCAAAGGCAAAACGGCAGCTCAATGAATCCTGTGCTTTTGGATTTGGTTCATAGTTAAACTGAGTGACTGGCGCTTCCACCAATCACTGCGCGGCACGCTTGGCTCGCTGGGTGTGGCACTTCATACACAGGATCTTACCATCCAATGGATAGCAGCCATTTTCATCCGCTTCTATGGAGAGTGGGCGAGCACAATCCTACAATCCAAAAAAAAAAAAAAAAAAATTCAACATTTCTGAGAACACTTCATGAAACGGTTTATATTACAGGTTCTCTATGTAAGATTTGCATGTGCTTGTGTGCTTACATGAAGTTTGTTTTGGACTCTGTGTTGTGCTGGGAGCCAGACATCTGTTGACATAATCTGACTGCATTTCTAAGCCAACAGAAACTAGTGTTGTACACTGTTACAGCAGTAGAGCAGAAGAGAGGCGCTGTAGAACTTGAGAGAACTAGTGTAAGGATTTTCACAGAAAATCTGACCCGAAACATCTACATAGGAATCAGTGGCTGTTATCAGGGATGTAGGCAACCGAGACCGTTAATAATGGAGTTAACGAATGTCAACAAACGCTCAGCTCCAAGCACAAAACACACTCCAACATAAACAACAATAAGAAATCTTCCGTAGTGCACCTTGAATAAATGTCTTACCTCGCAACGGTAACATTTGAGGTGGAAGTTTTTGTCAAGAGCCACCACTCTGACTGTCTCCTCACTGCCTGGAGCTGGAACAATGGGCTCATTACAGCTCACACACAGAGGAGAGAAACGCCTGGAAAAGAAACGCTGGTTAGCAGCCGCACAGTGGCATTCTTACATATTTATGAAACATTGAAACAGGGTATTCTAATCAAGTCAAATATTTTTGTTGCATTTTGTCCTGTTCACTAATCGTCTTCATCAAACTGAGTTATTTCATCAGCAGTTAAAAGAATTCTGTGCTCCTACCCCCAAACTCCACCCTTAGTTTTCACTCTAAAGCATTCAATTATACACTGCAGAGCAAACAAATCAAATATCATAGGGAATGAAGAGGAATGTAATGTATTGTTAGTCTAATCACTGAGGAATATCTAGTCAGTAACCACCTGTGATAATCCTGGACACAGTAGGGGTTGTTATTGTCATCAGTGATGAAGGGCGCCCCCTCAAGTGTGCAAGAGCAGGTGCTGCAGCGGAAACAGTGGGCGTGGAAACATTGGCCCACTGCCTTCAGCACACGGTCGGTGATCCTCTCCCCACATCTGGAACACACTGCCAGGGAATTCTGACAAGAAACATGAGGAGAGTAAATTTAACTCAAATGGAGATACTAAGCTATTAAAAAGCTAAGCCCACTGGGGGGTATTTGTGAGTCAATTTGTTCAGTTCAGTTGTTCATAGACTCCATGCCAGTGCTGAGTTTGCATGTTATAGACTACATATGTAGACTCAATAATTCTGACAAGAGTTGAGTGCATGTCCTCTCACCATATAGCAGTCTTCACACTGAGGCGCGCCGTCCCTGTCATAAAACTGCATGCCCTGCAGGGGGCGATGGCAACTCATGCAACAGAAGCAGTTGGAGTGGAAGAGCTTGTCCATGGCTCTCACGGCTGGTTGAGTACGGGATAGAGCTTCACCACACTTCCCACAAACCTCTGAAATTTGGAGAGGGAAAAAGAGAGGGTTTTTTAAAGAGCAATAAAACAAAGATGATTTTCATTCCCATCTCCGCACATGATTTAAATGCAAAAAAAAAAAAAAAGTATGAATATGTTCAGTGGAGCTCATTTGTGTGTTAGCAAAGAGTGAATAAGTGGAAACGATGTGAACCACAACACCACAGTAAACAACAGAATATTTTTATGTCTATATTCGCACCCAAAAAAACAATAATTAAAAAAAGTGATACAAAAAAATGAAAAAAATACTGTTAAATCAGCTCAAAACTATTGTTTGAGAGATAACGGCCAACTTTTGTTCTCATCTTGCCCTTAAGGGAATGACCAGAACACACAAATCCCTAATTGCAAGATTAGGGATGCAGCAAAACATTGAGTAACATCAGTATATGCCAATATTGACCTTGTTGCCATCAGCCTATTGACAAATATGACATCTTTCACCAATTGCAGTGATGTTTATCTGCTCTGTTGTATTAAAGGTTGTTTTGTGCTTATTCAAAGACTGCCATATAGGGCTCAAAGACAATTTTTTATTTATTTATTTTTTTTAAATAATGGCACAAACAAAATCCGTATTGGCATCGTCTATCGGCCAGTTTGTTACGGAGAAAAGCCACTGATCTACATCTATATAAAAAGCATGTTGTCAGTGAATGACTGCATGAATTTAATGGATGAAATAAAGTATGTTTCCTTTCCCTTGTGTTAAGGTGTGTGCATGTGATCGTGTGGATGTACCTGTAGGAGGGGAGGTGATGACAGGTGCATGTGTGTCCATGTCTTTGATGAAGTCCTTGGTCATTCTCTCCAGCTCTTCTACTTCCCTCATGTTCAGAGGAACGCCTCCACCTGGTATAGCGACTGGGCCAGGTGGTGAGGGCTGCATGCATGTATACAAACACACACAAAGCCATTGGAACCTAAGTACATACATTATTTACATAGTTTTCTACAGCACGAAATGCTCTACAGCATGCCCTGTAGAACATTTCGTTATTCACGACTGAGCAGTCTTTAAAAACACTTAATCTGTTGGCTATAAAATAAATTATTTGTACTTCCTGTACTTTTTTACTTAAAGAGTGTGTTTTAGTAACTCTTAAAAAAAAGCTGAAACATACCGATGATGCAGGGGGAGATTTCATTGGCTGGTTAAAAGATGAGGCTGGAGATGCCATCATCTTGGGTTGTGGAGGAGGAGGCACAGCAGCAGGAGGGTTTTGGTTTGCATTTGCCTGACTGCCAAAAGGAGAGCTCTTTATGTGATTGGAGGGTGGGGCGGAAGCCATTTTGTTTGGAGTAGTGGTGGGAGGTGCAGGGGGAGCTGCAGGAGGTGGAGGGAAAGAGCTGGTGGCTGAAGGAGGGGAAGGTTTATGAGCACTACTGATTGGGGTTTGGTTCTGGTTCAGGTTCTGGTTCAGTTTCTGTGCCAAAGAGGCTGATGAAGTTGTGGGCTTCCCTGCAAAACCGGACTTGGGAGCCACAGCCGGGGCCTTGGCGAAAGGCTGAGCTGCAGAGTTTGGTGCAGAATTGTGATTGGCTTGTCGGTTTGTCCTGGCTTTGAGCTCTTCTGCCCAGGGTGCGGGAGGCGGGCGGTCTCCCATCTCTGGAGGTGGGAGGAAGGAGAGGGCTGGTTTTGGGGCAGTCGGGGGAGGAGCTGAAGGCTTGGGTGCTGGTGCTGTAGAATACTGGTTTGGTAGCTGTGGATAAGAACAACCTTAAAATAAGCTTTTGACAAAGTTCTTTACATCCAAAGAAAGCAAAAAGAAAATGCAAACTCATTGTGGCACGAGTCTCGACAAGCACATTTTTCAGCAATATAAAACATTTACCATCAACTATAATTCAAAAGAGGGACATTAGTATCTAGTGTTTACATTACACACTAAAATACTGCAAGCAGGCACTTGTATTATATTGAACGAGGTACTTTGATTAAAGTAAACATTGGAAGGGTTCCACAGTCTGCGCTTATCAGAAGTGCTTCGTCTTTCTGACATTCATTTTGCGGATTTGAGCCAACATTATTCCGCCCTGATCCAGTACCTCCCAGTTGGATAAAAACAGTCTCCATTTATGGCCCTCTCACTGGGTCTCTGGCAGCACACTCTGGCTTCATCACACTCTCATGCTCTCCACTCAGTTCTGTGTGCATCACTCTCTCGGCAAGTGTCTCCTCTCTCAGCGTGAATCACCAGATACCTCACTTTGTTTTCTCTTTCGGTCTGAAGTGCTGTGTGTGCAGTTCACTTATCATTGAGCTTTCAACCTGAACAGATGAGCGCAGACTAATGAATCAAACCTGGCGTCTTTCCGAACTATTGGCGCTGACCTACCTTTATTTTTTTCTTTTCTCTGTGTGTGACTCATTCTCTTCCCCTACATTCACCTTCCTGTGAGTCAATGCCTGCTGTCATTTTGCCTCTCGTCTTTAGCTCTCTGGAGTACTGATGTCTTTATAACCGTATCCTAAAGTGTTTGTAACAGTATATTCCCTTTGTTCTGCTTTGTACCTTTGGGTTGAAAGGTCCCCTGGTCTCCATCTCAGACAGCAAGTCAGTTAGAGAGTCAAGCTGTTTATCGAAGCTTGTCTGCTTCTCTATCAGTCTCTGGTGGAGGAAGATATGAGGAGCAAAGAGTCACCAAAATACAATTATTTACATATAAATTATGTGATGACAGTGCTGTGAATAATGAATAAGGTGAGCATGTAATGGATGGAGAAACGTGGCTCGAAAATGTCTAACTGTTACAGACTAAAAACACAGATCAGATTCACACAGCATATTCAAGCTTTTATCAGACTATGCAGAATGAAATGTACAAAAAAAGTCAAAATAATTATGCACTCAAATATTGCAAGAAATATCTGGGTGGAGAATGAAAGAATGAATGATGATCTTAATGAAGTGACTAATGATGACCATGAAAAATGAACAAATGTTTAACATTTCTCAATCCCTGCATAAAAGATCATTGAATGTTTAACCATTTGCTTTATGTTCATTCCTATTTTAATGATTTCTTGTAATATCATGTAACACTGACTAACACTGACTAACACCATCTAATTCCACACATTAATGAATTTGTGGCCTGACATAAACTGGAATTAATGCAGGCCTACAATAAACATTTCATTGCCTGTCTAAAAACTATTTCTATGCCATAAATGGGCAATAATCTTGTTGGAAGCATGAAACTGGGTGAATTTCCCCACACTAATGCTAATATAATTTGTGGGAAAATCTCAAAAGACCACTGTTACATTTATCAAAAAAACATTATCTGCAAACCGTCCGTGGATTCACTATTGTTCCACAACAACGTCACTCACTGTCCTCACTGATTATTATACAACTCAACGCATGTACATGCAACAGAGAGAGAGGAAACATGCAGACAAACTGGCTTCATTTGGTATAAAGGCTGTCATGACTCACCTGTGGGTTCCCAGCAGCACTGGGGATACTGGTGCCAGAAGCAGGGAGTGGTGGAGGGGGTG
>JAPQRN010000725.1:0-13129 GCA_037367275.1 Coranthus polyacanthus | reverse complement strand
CCAAATGTTGAACGAGTGCCTCTAAGGATAGAAATTATACAACAAGCTTTACATGTGTAGCCGGGTGGTAAATTAATAATATGTCTATAATACAATTTCCCAATTGTTGGTTTAAGTAAGTAAATAAGTAAATGTGTTCTTTGTTCATTTGATTACACTGTTTGTAATTCATTTGCAATGTAAAGTAACAATAGGGTTCATTTCTACTATAATGTGTATGTCACGTGGTCTGACAGAAGTTTACCTGCTGTTGCAAACTTTGGTCACAAGGTGGCAGCAGTTTGTTTGTTTTGAGATTGTTTAGTTAAGTTGTAGGTAAATATGCACATAACTTGTTGAAATATGTTTGTGTACATACTTTTAAGAAGTTAACTGTCATGATTTGAATGAGATGGCGTATTTTTGAAGTTGCTGGTGTTTATGGCCTGTATGTGTCCTCGAGTGTATAAGACAAAGAGCTAAGTGTGCAACCTGTGTCCAATGGGAATTTAAGAAAATGGCTATAAAAAGTTATTTAGTGGGTAGTGTTATTTCTAACATTTAGAAGTTCACCTGTACAGAGTCAGGATAGGGAACATAGCGCTAATAGGCTGGCATGGTGCCACCTGGAAGGAATAGATTAACTGAGAGGCCTCACTCTCGTCATCCTGCCACCCTGCCAAAAGAGGACATATTTGCATATTTTACTCCACTGCATGAACAAAAATATATCCAAAAAGTCAAAATGAATGACACACGATGCAAATAGCTGTATTTCACCTGAGCAGTTATATGTGACCACTGTCTCCAACACACGTATGTCTGACTCTGGACTCAGATCACACAGACCTCCATGTGGAGGACTGTTAGGTCGTATCGTCAGGCTGGCACTGCCCCATCGCCCGCTGCTGGAGTCAGATACATTGAGAGTGAACGTGTAGCTTTGCCCTGGTTGGAGGACATCTGAATGCACCACCAAGTTTGAGGACTGACTTCCTGTAGTGGTGATGACTTCATTAAGGTCAAGCGTTTCGCCTGTCTGGTCCTCAGCACTCCATTTGTACTGGAGAAAATACATTTACATTTAGAGAAGTCATTAAGCAATGGTAAGATTAAATGTAAATCCAACTGTCCAAAAACAAATATAGCAGAAGAAACAAAAAGAAAGCAGTGAAGGTACATATGAAGTTTTTTTTTTCTTGGCTATAACAAGTCAAGAAAAGACAAAGAAAATAATGGTGGAAGTGAAATTGTGTAGTGTGACATGAAAGCTGGTGTTAGATGTATTACCTGAGCCTGGTCATCACATGCTATACATTGTCCAGAGAGGTTAATGGAGGCGGTGTGACGGATACGGTGAGGGGAAGAGAGGACAGAGCAGGATATACATTCTAGAATCACAGGAAGCACTGGAGCATCACACACCATTACCTGAACATAAAAAAGATAGATAGCGTATTAGTGGGTGCTATAAGTTCTTTTGAGAGCAAATCAATGCAATGCAATGCAAATGCCATATGTGACCCACTAAAAGTATTTCATTAAGTGGACATTATTACAATAAGATCATAAAGCTCTTCTCAGCTGGATATGGATGACCCAGTGCTGAAAGAAGTTTTCAGAGCCTATCAATCAAAGTTAAAAAGAGTTATTATATCCAGACTGTAAAGATACTTCAGACAAAAGAAAACCGCATTCAACAGAGGATATTAAAAATAAATGGGAAACTGAAGGTAACTTTGAGGTTTCAATGGAGGAATGGGCGTAGTTACTGTGACTTTCAATGGAAATACACTGACTCACATTTACGGCAAGAATTTGGATGGAAGCGTCTAATAATTAGATTTTTTATGAACTCAAAGCAGAAACACACTTTACAGGAGAGGATTTAAAGTACAAAGACAGTGTGGGAGGCAGGATGCCAATCACACAAGCACATACCTTGGGAAAGTCCAGTAATAAGACATTTCTGGTCGTAAATACAGGAAATATTGGAAGGCATATTTAATACTAAAATACTCTCTCCAGTTTTGTATTTTTTTTATCTTGGGGAAAGTTTCATTTTGGGAACTTTGGTGATCTGATCTGTTTGTAAAAAAAGCTACCACTAGGTACGATTACTGACGACTTTCTGTCCACCCCCACAATAGAAGAAAGGACACATATAGTACTCATTTATGGCCAAAAAGGGTTTCTTAATATGACAGTCACAGACACTAATTAATAGGTGTTTGGCTGTTATGGATCTGTTAAGCCTTTTCCACCAAATTACTTCTGATTTTTGAAATGGTTCTGTTCAGGATTCTTGGAACCTTTAGTGAACAAGCCCACATTTCCACAGGTTTTGAGTGGAACCATTTGAATAAAGGATGTGTCATTAATGGAGGGCGGTGCACAATATGACAAACCAAAATATGGTAGTATGTTATCTATCCAGCTCTGCTTTTTGTCATCAAGTGAAACCACGATGCTCACTCTTTCTCAAGCTACCTAAAGCTTTTCTTTAAACTCAGTTTAAAGAAAAGCAGACTTCTACATTGATGCTCTGAATGAATATTAGGTTTGCAAACTGCAACGGCACTCAATTTATGTTGGTGGAAGATGGTTATGTTTGTTTGATTTTCACAAAATTACTATTTATTTTGCACTTCTTTCAAATTTTAAATGAGATATCTCTGGACCATTGTCTTCCAGAATGTAAAATAAAATCTTTTTTAAATCGAATTTACTTTAATTATCAGTGAAGCCAGTGTGATTACTGAAGATGGTATGTTGTTCTGGAGAAGCTAGCTGCTTTGATGGAGGGTTGCTTTGTAGTTTGTTTGTGCATCTCTATTGCCATACATACCACAAGTTATTTAAAATATTATAAGCTGTGTATTGCTTCAGGTCATTTTTCGCAGACTTCTAATGCTGCAAGGATGCATCTTTATAGTTAATGAATTATCTTCTAAATAAAGAATCATAAACAAATAAACAAATCAGAAATAAATAAATACATATCCTCATCTGAATACAGAACAGTAAAAATCAGTTTTGAAATAATAAAGCATGCTTCTGTGAGAATGGGAAGGGCATGGATAACACTCACTCTCTGGGTGACCGAGGCAGGTCTCCTCCCTGCTTTGTGTACAGTCAGCGTGAAAACATAAACTGCACCTGGGTGTAGCTGGTTGCTGAGTATAGTTATTTTACTGCTGTTATTCCCAAAAGGCTGCTTTACAAAATGAGACTCGGTAGAGTTCTGTGAATACAAACATACAGATGTTAACAACACCTTTGTAGGTATCATATTCAAGTGAGATCCTCATTATCCACTATCATTTTCATTAGACGTATGGTTTCTTTAAAATCAATGGACCTGTAATGCTGCCATGAAGATCCAATTATACTGCAGTTTATCCTCCATTCCTGGCTCCACATCAGGGTCTTGCGACTCAGATCCATCCAAGATAAGGTCACTGTGACCAGGCCACCATCTGTAGGAGCCTCCTTTGATGAGAGCCACCAGCGGGGAGTGCACCACTGTAATGCTGGTCTTATGTTGGGCAAGTAAAGGAGTTCCCTTTAATAAAATGGTGAACACCAGGCAATACTGTCCGACCTCAAGAGCGTGCTTTGGAAGCTGGAGAAATGGTGAAGTTACATCGACCTCGCAGCTGAAATTGGTTCTGTTTCCAGAAAAATTAATCTTGGTACAATCAAAGTCTCTGAATATCTCCCATAGATAATTAGTCTTATAAGCAGAGCAGTTAATGTCCGCAGTTGCTTCAAAGAAACTTGGTCTAGACCTGAAGATAGTAGACTGACACTGGACTAGAGAAACTTGAGGGTTTGAACACTTTAGCTCCTCTACATGCACGTGCAGCTGTGCAGACACATGGCTAACATTGTTGAAGACTTTGACCACAACACTGTATCTTCCAGCAATATGATAAGTATGACTGACTGTGCTTAAGTCTGTCAGCAGTTCAGTAGAGTCTCCAAAGTTCCAGAGGTATCTTAGGTTGCTCCCTTCATTCACTTTTGCAGAAAACGTGACAGAATATTCAGGGAATATTCTCTCTAAATGACTGACAAGCAAAACCTTCTTAACAGGCAACTGAACTGTAGCGGTCTCTTTTAGCTTCTCAGAGCAGACTCCATTGCTAGCTACCACTGATACAGACAACAAACCACTCTCTGGTGCTGTAAAGACAACTTCTTGCCCCGTTAGCCATGTGGGCTCATACCCCTCCATGTAAAATATCCAGGTGTAGTTGATGGGAAATCCATTTTTAACATCTGCCTTGTAATTAAGTCCTTTCAGAGCCTCTAGAGCAGCTGAACAACAGTTTATAAGTTGAAAACCTTGTATACGCTCAGTTACTAGAACACTTGAAGATACCTCGGCACTACTCACCTGGTTCCAGGCTTTCACTGTGACTATATGATCACCAGCTGGAAGGCTAGATGTGGTAAACTGCTCCTCAACAAATTTATAACTATGAATCAAGTCCTTGTTTCTAAATGTTACAACAAAACTTACGTTGCTTCCTTGTGAGATAGTTGGAATAAAAGCAACTTGTTCCTCAGTGCAGAGAGAAGATTTGCTAAGTTTTAGCCTCAGACCTTCAATTGCATCTTGGACTGTCACACTGTGTAAGACCACCTGCCAGTTAAACCCATTTGAGACGTTTAAAGACACCTGGTAGATGCCTGCATGAGGAAAGCTGTATGTAAAAGTCTGATTAGTAGCATCAATAAGGGTGCATTTTGTACCTCTGACCTTCCAGTCCCAGTGTAGATCACTGCCCTTGTTGATGTGCCCACTGAGTGACACAGAAACATTTGTGTGGACATAAAATGGCTGTTTTTTCCCTCCAATTTTAAAATCGACCCCTTCAACCACCTCCTGGACCACAAACAGTGTGGAGGCATTACTCTGACTGAGGATATTTTGAACTGAAACAGAAACTAGACAATGACCCAAATGTGTAAAAGTGTGGAGGAGAAAGGGAACATGAGTCTGAAGGGGTGAAGGATCAGAGTTCATGTACCAAATGTAATGTAAGTCAGACCCAGCAATCACAGATACAGTGATATTCACTGATTTCCCTAATGGCACAATGCCTGATTGCACTGCCATGCTCGCACTTCTTACTCGTTCCACTGCCACGACAGAAACATTGCTAGCGGCTTCGCACAGCTTATTGGCAGCTCTTAGTTGAACTAAAATTCCACCAGGATTTTCAAACAACACACGGAAAACCTCTCCATCACCTCTAATTTGTCGGTTGAATCCGTTCTGTGTAGCAAGCCAGTGATACGAAATATTGGAGCCTTTCATGACCGAAGCAATGAACTGTGTTTCCTCTTGAGTCGGTATATATTTTATATTTCTCAGGCTTTGACACTCAATCTGAGGACCCTCTATTCTTTCAAAGACCTCAACTGAAACAGCTGCCTCCCTTCTACTCACCAAGTTCTGTGCTATAACCTTCACTTGATACACGCCTGGCTTGGGGAACGCAAATCTAAACTGATAAGTCCCCTGTTTGGCTGAGGTCAAAACAGCATCCACTGTCCAGCAGTAGTTGGTGCTACTGATGGCACTGCTGACTGCAGTGAAGAGAGTTTCTTCTCCCACTGCAACATAAAGCTGTTTGGTGTGAAGTGAAAGGTCCTGAACAGGAAGTAAAACATTCACTTTAAGAGTGGCAGATTCACAGCTAACACTGTTGAACGCTGTCGCTGTGACTATGAACTGACCCGTGGAGGTAAAGGCATGTGACGCATTTTGCTTCTGCTCTACTGGAGAACCATCTCCAAAGTCCCACAGAACAGACACATTGCTGCCACTGCAACTGGTAACCCAAAATGATGTTAACAAATTGACCGTCAGTGTGTTGCTTTGACTATCATGTGCCAAAGAGAGCTTACCTACAGGTTTTTGAACGGTGATGCTTGCTTTGGCTGTTTTGTTGCTGACACTGTTACTAGCCATTACTGATACTTCTTTAATACCTTCCTCATGAAAGACAAAACACTTTTGACTATTTTCTGACTTGGCAGTGAGGCTAGAGGAACTGCTAAACCACTTAAATTGGTACCCTGTTGTTAGCTCAGGGTTAACCAACACCAAGAAACAAACCTCTTCCCCAACTGCCACTACATCCTGTGAAGACTTCATTGCTACACTGGCAATCGAGCTTTTCACACAAATACTTGCATTAAATGATACATGCGAAACAGGACTAATCACAGTAAGATTTACATGAAATGTTCTTTGGCTTGTAAATGTGTGTGTGGTTGTCGACTGTCCTGTCACCACAGTTGAAGGTGATCCATCTCCAAACAGCCAATGAAAAGTTAAAATGGAGATGTTGCCATTTATAAGAGCAGTAAGCTGTATGTTTTTACCACTCAGAACACATTCAGTTGGCAGAATTCCGTTAATCTCCATCCTGTAGACCTCCACAGTGATAAACTGATTGACCCGGCTGACAGAATTTGACACTGTTACACCCACCGTATAGTTCCCTGGACTCTTATAGATATGGGAAATGAAACCATCTGTAAGGTTTCCCTGCAGTGACCCATCACCAAAGTCGAATTCCCAGAAGAGACTCGTACCAGTAGAGACATTAGCTCTGAAATCTGTAACAGAGTTTATCTCTCTGGGTCCACTGTAACTGACTGTTAATCCAGAGACTTTCTCCATAACTTCCACCATGAGCGAAGTCGACACAGCAGTAAGGGTGTTGTTGGCACACACTGTAATGTTATAAACTCCAGCTGATCCAAACATGTGGATAACTTTATGCTGACTGCCCTGGACAGTATTGGAGCCATCGCCAAAGTCCCATGTGTAGAAAACAGTGTTTGTGGAGGGTTCTGTGGAGGCCTCCAGAAGAAGACTCTGCTGAACGAGGGGCATCGGAGGAGAAGAGGAAACGAGGAGGTGATTTAACTGTGGGCGGACACTTATCTTCATAGATATGTCACTCTTGAAGTATTGGTTGGAAACTTGGACGTGAAGCGTGTAGTCATCTGCATAGAACAAACGAGTGACTTTACAAGAACAATCATTTGATGTGTTCACAGTAGGCTGTACTTCATAGTGTGTATGTTTACCTGGGATGGAGAAGGTATAGTTCAACGAGTCCATGATATATACCTGCTTCTCTGCTCTCTCCACAAGGCCCTCCATGGTCTGACATGGAGGTGAGTGGGTGTGGATTACCTCACTACCGCTGGCCCCAAAATCCCATCTAATTTACAACAGCAAGGAGAAACAAAACATTACAAGTACGGCTTGGGGGGGGGGACTGGTGTTTTATCATACTCCTATTTCCAAACTTTCAGCTTCAAAGAGCATTTAATAATGTAGATCACACTACATCAACATTCCATCGAGCTGTACAGTCTTCTATATGACTCACATCTGTTCCCTAACGTAGCAGCAGGGCTAGCAGCTGTTTGTTGGACAGTTTTTAAGAAGTAGTATGACCAAGGGAGGAAATGCAGAAGAGAGCTGACTGAAGTGGCCACTTTTAATTTAGCCAAAGGCATGTATCATTTAACCCTCAAAGACCAAGAACATACTTGGGACCACTGACTCTCCTGTATTTATTTGGTTTTTCTATTGTTCTGTATCAGTCAGCATCGGGTGTCATACATCCTTTGACCCTAGAGAACCTGAAGTCTCTGATTAATTTAAAGTATTTTCTTTGTCTGAGTATGGATGAATGGATGAACATATTTTACTGTGAACTCCCCAATGTTTCCTCACATCTAACCTTTACAAAGCAAATCATTTTAATATTATCACTGGTGTTGTTCAGTGAAGAACAGATTGATGTAATGTTGTATTTTAATCCAACCAGAGAAATCCATCGGCTATTCGTCTGTCTGAACTTCATGTTACCTTTCAAAACTGAGAAGAATTACTGCAATTCAAATCGTAGCTTGTGATTTTGATCAAAAGCAGTTTGATATGTTCTTTTGGCCAGATCACCCATCCCTAATTACAAATACACTGCAAGAGATATCATTTTTTGGGAAGTTAAGATTTGACATAACTGATTTTTTTCTGATGATTCTGATTTCTTTCTTTAAAAATGCAATAAAAAATCTATATTGGAAAGACTTGCACCTGAAGGAGACTGGCAGCGAGACGTCCACTTTGACCTTGACAGAGTAAAGCTGTGGTTCATCGACAGCTACCATCTCTTTGACAAAGAAGAATTCTGGTTCAGTCACTGGGGTCATTTCATCAACCGTCAGGAGGATTAACTGGGTCTGAGAGCTCACAGGGTTGGAAGCTGTCACCTAGCAGAAAGAATATTACTTTATTTACTGTGGTCATCACAAAAATGACCAATATTGAGAAAAAGAATATGCTTTGAGCTTACTTTGAGCTTGTATTCAGCAGGTTTCCTGAAGACTACGCTGTATGACTCGTCTTCATAAGCGAACTTCTCCAGGTTGTCAATCACCCATGTGAATTTTACAGAGGAACCACTCTCCACTGTGGCTGTAAACAACTACAGTGTAAAAACATCATAAATGTTTTGTTTAATTGCAAAAATTCTAAAAAAAAGTACATTTACTTTTTTGCTGCTTATAATTTTAGTCTCTACAGTATACATAGAGGATTTAAAGCTGCAGTGCTTGATAGATTTTTGGTGTTATTGGGCAAAAATGCCATGATTACCTTTCAGTATATTGCAATTCAAGTGGTCTGAGAGGAAACATGGCTTCTGTATCTACTCTTTGAATCTGTTTTCAGGCTGTAGAAAATCCAAGTTAAATACATGATTGACAGCTGCAATTACCAATCACTGTTCAGATTCCATCAGATACGACTCTACTGCTCTTCTCTGTGGTTCGATACAGAAGCTTGGAGAAGTAGTGTTGTGGTATTCAGTCTTGTCTTGGTTTCGGACAAGAAGGACTTGAGATTTTATTTCAAGTCCGGTCAAGACCTCAACTACAGAGAAATGTCACTAAATTGCCTGTGCATTGTCTGATTTATTTGTTAACATCTTTCAAAAAAAATTGTTAGGTGTAAAATGTTTTGCCACCCCTTGACTTGGCTACACACTGGAAACTTTAAAGAAAAATGCACACTAACTCCCTTAAGAAGTTTAATCACCTCAAAAATGATGGTTATTTCAGTGTTATGGAAAATTAACTGGTTTGGTCATATCATCAAAGTTGTTTCCCATTATGCCTTTTGCTGTGTGTGTGGTCTGGTCATGGTCTTGTTTCAGGGTCACCCTGCCTTGGTCTTGGTCTCAACTTGGTCTCAGCCCTTCTTGGTCTGGTCTTGGTCTGGATAAACTCTGGTCTTGGTCATCATTTGGTCTCGTTTTAGCAGGTCTTGACTACAACACTGCTATGATAGCTATACTTATCAAGTTGTGAAACGGTGCCAGGTCATCTATCTTTGCATTTACCCTTTTGATTTGGACCTGATTTAAGCTCCTGCAGCTTTAAGGATTTTGAAAATGTATCCATGTGCCTAATGTCTTTATATTGTGTTCATCATGTAAAGAGACTGTTCTGGGAAATGTGTCTTAGCAATTGAGACTGTAACAAGACCAATAAGATTTAAAGGCTATATGATTGCAAGTCTTTGTTAGATTTGGAGTTTTTGTAGTGTTTTACATTCTCACCTGTGATGTGTTTACAAGCATCCTCAAGCATCCATGTGGCTCAACACTAAGCCCCGTCACCATCTCATAGCCACAAACCCTCACAGTGACACTTTCAGAGTTCACAGAATCCATCACACTAATGTTCAACATCTGAACTCTCACTGAGGGCAACACCAGAGTCACAGAAGAGAACCAGGCATCTGTGCAGCCAGATGACGACTGAGCCACCTCTTCGGGACAAGATGGAAGGAAGGGGACCCCGGTTTGAAGCACCGGGGCAGACCATGAGCTCCTGGCCCCCTCTCCGGACAGGACCTTGACAACGATGAGAGTCGGGACATTGATCTGGACATGAATTTGATTCTTTTCATCCGGCATGGGGTGGATGACAGTAAGCCCAAATTTAAAAGTAGGACCAGCAGTCAGGGATCTAATGTCAGAGGCAGTGGTTGTCTCTGTGTGGGTGAAGCCAAAGACATCTATGTGCTCTGTACCTCGGTGCAGAGTGTCCACATACAGCATCTTCAGATCACAGACCACCCCGTCCACCCACTGGCCTCCAAGGGGCAGGGACGTGAGGCCTCCCTCCCACCAGCCTCCCCATTCTTCTCCTCTGAGGGACAGGTAGCTCTGGCGCCAGGGACTCTTCAGTGACGCTTCACTGTTCCGGCAGTGGAGAAAGGCTCCAGAGTCACGAGTGTGTTGTATAGCAACTACGTCATCAGGGTAGACCAGGATGGCTTTTTCTGGCAGGAGCAGCTGTGAATTAGAAAACATGAATATGTGTAAAACTGAACACAAATATTTTTCTCTAAAATGTCATGTTTTTAAAATGTGTTTGGTTTGTGAAATATCATGTTTTGCAAATTTCTTTGTGTTTCATGAAATATTGTCGCATTCTCTGAAATGTCATGATTTTTTAGTATTTCCTGAAATGTCGCGTTTTGCGAAATGTTGTAGTTTGTGAAAATGCTGTGTTTTGTGAAAGGGTGTTGTATTTCGATCCTCTGGGCCACCGTAATGCTCACATTTACATGTTTGAGTTCTGAGCTAGGGTTTATTCTCAGAGAAAGATCTGCCACCAGGTGGTAGAAGGGTGGTATTGCAGGGTATCTGGGTGGTAGAGCGAAGCCACGGTTCTCTGCTGCTGCATCATAGGGGCTGCAGGGGCTGGTGGTGGGCACGCAGGCCTCCTGCAGGTGGCACCAGTACTGGCCCACGCTGCAGCCCCCGGTGGTGTTACACAGAGGTATTGCTGAGCAGCAGCTGAATGGATTGAGAAGAGAGCTGCAACCTGAGAAAATGATAAGAGATGATTAGTTCATACAAAACAGGAGCAGTTATAAATATATTCACACATGAACCATTGTTTTATACATACCTGGTGGCACCAGGTGGTGGTTGGGGTTGCAGTAGGGTCGGAGTATCTGGACGCGGGCCAGGGAAGACTCCAGGCTTGGCTGGACCACCAGCTCCACTGATACTAACTGACCTGCATGACTGAACCACAAGCCTGGAAAAAGCTGCATCTTCAGGGAGTCAGAAAGTGTAAGAATATTATTATTAACACTTTTAAATTCTAGTGTTTGTCAAGCAATATATCAGTCATCAGTCTTTATTTATACCAGAGAGATCACTGAGGACATTGAGTCACTTTAAAATCAAAGAAAAGGAAAACAACAACAAACAACAAAGATATATACTGACAAAGAAAAGGCAATACAATAATAATAAGATAATAGTTACCAAAATAACCTAAATGGGCTTATTTTGAACCCAACAGCTTTTAGAGTGTGTGGATCTAACTTGATTTTATTTTAGTTTACAATAATGATCTTAACCTCATTTTAATTTATAGTTTAAAGACTTTGTTTATCTGTAATCAAAAACTGTAATGGAACTCCTGCTCTACTGACCTCCACTGTATGTTGTCCCACATCTGGATGCTTGGAAAGGGTCTGCATTTGGATCTGAGTGTAGACACCGGTTATGAGGACCAATCCAGTCAGGTAGCTGTCTATAGATGGTAAAGACTCTGCACAAAGACAATACAACACCCTTCAGCCACATTTTCAGTGACATAAAGATATTTTTGTTTGATGTTTATTTGTTCTTCAGACCCCGTTAGGATGTTTTACGTCAACGATTGGCTGAACTTGGCTCCAATAGTGGCAGATGGGTAATATTAGGCTTCTAAACTGGAATGAATAACTTTCAGGGAAAAGCAATAGCTGAAAAAAACAAAAATGACAACTAGAATTGCTTAGATAGGTCATTTCCAGCAGTGGGTTTGATGATATATAATTCATCAACTATCAGTTCTTTCCTGTTAGATGTTATTATAGCAACCTGTAAAAAATCAGTCAACCTCTATTGTGTTTCTTTTGATATGATTTTGGAATTTTTAAATTTTACTTTTACCAAAAGTCTTACCCATTACTTGTTTTCCACAGAGGAAGTGACATAGTCCGGAACAAGCAGCCTTCCTCATCTTTCCCTGAGTTCCCAAAGCCACCTGAGTACAAACTGGTCCACTCCCACTGCCTCGGTCCCACCACGCAGGAGTCACCCCGTCTTTTTGTTCACTCTCTGACCCCCTCAGCCATACCCACATAGTGGCTTTGCTAGAAACACAAACAGGGAAAACGCTATATAAATCAATCAGTCATTAGAAGGATACATTTTTAATACTAGTGTTTGTATGACTCACACTGGAAATGAATGATGGATGAAATGTTGCAGCTCTAGGCTGTGAGCAGCTGCCAGATCTCCTCCATGAATCTTTCTGCATGAATCCTGTGCTTCAGACCAGGACAGTGTCATCTCAGAGAGCCAAAAGCATTGCAGGCTGGAGAGGTGGATTTGACCACCTTCTGGACACGGAATGTCCTCTGAAAGACAACAGTCACTCTGTCCTCAGTATATAATTTATAGGTAACGCCCATATTTCAGCAGCAAATCGGCAGTTTGTCCAGAGTGTCAGTTTATTATAGTCAAACAGGTACAGTGCAGAAGGATCTGCTCATTATCAGAAGATATGTGAGCTGAATAAGCTTTGATAGCAGATGTTTTTCAGGCAGATGCATTTTTCATTGCATACACATTCACATTTCATGTGCTGTAGTTAGGACAAGTGATGCTCAGTACAAATGATACACTTAGCTCACACATCCTGAATATTAAAAGGAAAAAAAATCATATTGAATGTTGAGAGAGTACCATCTAATTTAGCTTAACTAAATCATAATTATAGCCATAATTAATAGTAGGAACAGTTTGGAAAATGCGAATTGAAAAAAGAATGAACTTTGTCTGTGTTTGATTGTAGACAGTATGAACACAACATATTTCATGTTTTGTCTGGTCGACTTCGTTTCATTTGTAAATATACATCCATTCATCACATTCAGGATGAAACACATTCAAGAAAAAGTTGAAACAGTAAAACATTTACCACTTTGTAAAGTTGTAATTTCTTTTCACAAACACTTAACAGACGTTGATGG
>JAPQRN010000724.1:0-15544 GCA_037367275.1 Coranthus polyacanthus | reverse complement strand
GGTGGTCAAGGTGCTGAGTGCCTGTTGCTGAGCAGAGGGCCGGGTGTCCTGGAAGCAAGGAAGCACATGGATTCTGAAGGGACATGATTTTAAGAGGAGATTGAGAGGACTGATGAAATGCTATTAATATATCAAAACTGAAAATATGTGACCTTAAGGTGCATGGGGACGCATGTTTTTTTTTTAAGGTCTTAGTAGATGTTAAGTAACCCCAGAGGAAGAATGTACTGCTCAAAGCTTGCTCTTCTACAACTCGGGAGACTTTTTTTTTTTCTTTCTGCAATTCACTCGGAGAAATAGCTGAGACAGTCTCACAGGAGGAGACTTACTGGAGATGCCTCACTAAATAATAATAATACATTTTATTTGTATAGCATTTTAAAAATACTCATCTATGCTAAACTTGACTCAGTGTTATTATAACACTGTGAACACAATGAGAATGCACTTATTGTTCACATATTCTTTCTACATATTCACACTGTGTGCAGTGTTACATATACACAATGTTGTTATAATAATAGAGGTGAATATATGGACTCTAATATAATATATACTCCAATATTTGTAATTTTTATTGTTCATACTGTTCATTTTCTTTTCCAAGGAGAAAAAAGGAGCCATTAATAAAACTGAGCATCTCCAAGTCTCAAGTACAACTCCCGTTTCACCTATTTCTCCTAGTGAAGTTTGGGAGAAAAATAGAACATATCAGAGCAAGCTTTGAGACCTAAATAGTACTCCCTGAAACAATGAGAAAATCGTCTTGTTCATGACACCAAATTATGTTTTCCCTTCTGTAATAGAAGCTGGTAGTGTGT
Source organism: Coranthus polyacanthus (assembly GCA_037367275.1). Classification (NCBI taxonomy): domain Eukaryota; kingdom Metazoa; phylum Chordata; class Actinopteri; order Kurtiformes; family Apogonidae; genus Coranthus; species Coranthus polyacanthus. Next base: position 14,723 of record JAPQRN010000724.1, on the reverse strand, counting down.
GATTTTATATACTTGTAATCCAGTTTGTAGCCATTATTGTTCAATGTAAAACATATATCTGGAAACAGAATTATCATTGAGACATTGAGAGTTTGTGGAGTTGAGTGATTACATACTGTAAGGCCTTAAACCTTTTGAATGTGAATGAATGAGTTTCAGAGTACTTTTTTATTTGTATTTAAATATATAATCAAAAACAGTGGATTTCAGACTTTTTGTGTCCAAGACACGCTAAAGGGCAAGCCAAACTCTCAAGGTACACCTGTCTTCATATTTGTGTAGAATAGCCTCTAATAAGTCCCACTATCTATCCACTGCACAAACAGGGTTCTCTGTGTCTTGAGGATTTTTTTGTAGGGTATAAAATTTTCTTCTTCAATGAGAAATGAGTATCTAAAATTAACCGTTTGACTCAGTGGCCAGATGGATGAAAAGAATACATCAATCGAAATGTCTGCATATTGGGTGTGACTTAAATATTTAATTGAATTAAAATGCTACACTAAAACTATTTCAAAATGAAAAGTTAGATTTTATGGCTCTTTGCCATGAATGTGGCAAAATGGCCCTAGAAAATTCTTAAAATGAAGCCCCCATAAGGGGCTTGACCTAGATATAGGAAATTCGGTAGACACGTATCATATTAGACACCTCTTGGAGCCATACCCTAAAACTAATGGTAAATCCATTATACTGGTTTGAATATGCAATTTTTGCCCCATTTTTGCCATTTGTCCTCGACTGTGCCCCACCCCCGACATGTACAAAGGTGAGAGGGCCTGGTCACAGCTGCATGCAGATTTAATTTGGTTCTGTGTCAATAATGACTGTGGCCCTATTCAGACCTGGCTTTAACATCAGTCCTGGCAGATCCAATCGCATGTGGACAGCTCTAATGCTAGGTCTGAACACACGTGGGACACATTCCTATCCCACCAGTCAGGATGCAGGAGGTGGTCTGGGACTCATTTGTCCACATTCTCTTAGTAGTCTCAACAGGTACAGAGAGTTATAGTTCTGTCCCTTCCGGTTGTTCCCCATGGGACCCAACTTCAGAAAAAAACTTAGTCAATGGCGAGAGACAAGTAATTTTTTGATTCCATTTGAATTATGCCATCATTCACACATATGTTTGTCAGTTTAAAAGATCATTTTACAAGTCAAGAAAGTCGCAGTTTGTTGTAAAGTTGTTGAAGTGGCAGACTGAAAATACGTTAACACGCATACATTTAAATGGGGCAGCACCTTCTTATTTTGCTTACCTGGTTAGATTGCTTGTACCTTCTCATGCCCTTCGCTCTCAAGGTTCTGGCCTGCTGATTGTGCCTAAAGTCAGGAAAAAGACCATTGGTGAGCGAGCCTTTTCCTTCCGTGCACTGACACTGTGGAACAGTCTTCCTCTGGACATAAGGCAGGCATGCTCTGTGGATGTTTTTAAGGCAAAGCTCAAGACCCACTCTGTGCTATATGTCTTGATTTGTTTTAATGTTTTATGTTTTATTGATTGTGATTGATTTTAGTACCTGTACAGCACATTGATTGAAAGCGCTTTACAAATAAAGTATTATTATTATTATTATTATTATTAATAGAAAGACTACATGCCCTACATACCTGAAAGTCACTTTCTCCCCACAAGCTGCTGAAGCCGTCTCTGCAGCTATAACATGATCAGACTTGGGTGATTTTCACCTCCTACTTGAAGAACAAGGTGAAATATGCTGAGGTAACAGCTGTTTTGATGTTGGTGATGTGTATCACATGAAAGGAGATGCACTGAGCCATGTCACACTAAACTAGATTTTGCTTCACTATTTTTACAACCAATTGATAGCACACTCAAATGGGAACAAAAACGTATTTGTCTCTCCCCATTGACCGCCGTTCGTATTTTTTCCAAAGTTAGGTCCCATCAGGCCCCCTGGAAGGTGTGAGACATCGCTGCATAATGTGTCTTGGGACAAGTACTGTGTGTAATAATGTGTGGTGCTGCCTGAGCATACCTGAATGTCACTCCACCTTCAGCATTTTTTTTCTCCGTGAGAAAGTACAGTTTATATAGTCCAGTAGAAATTCATAAACATGTTTTCAGCACTTGATGATTCAATTATCGCTAAAGCATATCATACATATCCCAACAAATAGAATGGTCAGAGTTGTTATATTGATATCTAAGGTGTATTGATTGATTCATGTCATCAGCTTATGCAGTGAGTAATGGACATGTACACATGTTTTCATATGTACAAAAGATAAAAAGTTAAAGGTCCAGTGTGACTTAGCTGGATTAAATTATAGAAATTGAATATTTGCAGCACTTCATTACTCCATGTTTTCTCCAAAATACTGCATTTTCCCTTAGTGCTGCACATCATATCAGAGAGGATTATTCAGTGTGTAGCTATAGAGTTTTTAAGAATGAGTTTAGTTAAATTTTTCAACAACGCAGGGAACGGTCCTGACAACATGAGTTATTTTAATCACATTGTACATCACACTGTATTTTTTTTAAAATCCACAAGCAAAACAATGAAAATGTTTGTTTTCTGAACTGAGAATGTGTAATATGTAAATGTGCAGAGATTGCAGTTCAAATGAATCACTACAAGTACATCAGAATGTAACAGAGTTGGTAGTAAGTTGTTTAACAAGCTAACTAATAGGCTATATAATGAATATGATCCCCCTGTTCTAAACTCTAAACTGTGTGGATATGCATGGTGGTCTTGTCTGTATGAATGAGGAAATTATAATGGTGTATCAGAGAGTTCTTTCAGACAGCCAGAGGGAGAAGACAAACTCAAGGTTGGCTGAAGAAAACCTGCCATTGAGCAGGTTTAGTTCACAGGGTAAGTTAGTGTAGAAACTGTCTCAGAGTTAGAGTAGTGTAAGCTTGTACAAACACATCCAAGCTTGGTTACTTCAATTCAGCATGCATCAGTGTTTTTCTTTTTCCTTTTTGCCAACCAAGCACAACATTTTTTACTATGTTGAGAAAATACTCCAAAAAAAAGAGGAAAAAAAACACAAGCTTCAATTTCACAGTTAGTAAAGAGGTTTCATTCTTTTTCAGAATAATTAGTCCTACTGCTTGAAATACTCCTTTGCTAGTCATTTGCAGTGGCAGAACAGGCTTTGGTCTGGTTGAGGGAAACCCTGTGTTTCCCTCAGCTCAGGTTTAACAAACAAAAAACAAAGCTTTCTGGAACAGGATCCAGATAGTTTATGGTTTTAAACTCTTCTTTATGGTCAGAACATGACAAACACTTGCCATGCACTGGAACATTTCAGAAATCCAGAGGTAGAACATTCCAAACAGCTAAAAGGTTTGATCAACATCAAAATAACACCACAAAACACTGAAACATTCCATGGTTTAGCTGACAGTGTAATGTATTTTGTGATAATTATAATGATTTATAATTTTATTGCCCAGCCCTACAATCCACTGCCAAATTTGAACTGTGAGATGGCAGACTATTCCTTATAGATGAACCAAACCAAACTGTAACTGGCAAAGTAGGCTGAGATATCTGTCTGCTTTGAGGTTAAAAAATATAAAATAGTTGAAACTATCCAGCTGTTAGAAAGTGTGAAGACTGTGTGGATTTTCCTGCTTCTGGCAAGTTGGAGCATCTGTGGAAATCAAAAGGTTTTCAGTGATTCAACCTAATAAGCACCAGTCACCCCCCCCCACCCCCCAGCATTCTGCCTCCTTTAACTCAGGACTTAATCTCATTCTGCAAATTAACTTCACACTGTTATGAAACCCTAATTGGCTTAATCAGGGGAATGATTAGAAGCACACAAAAATGAATACATTGAAGAAAGACCTTACAGTAAACCATCAAACAGCCAGTTGGGGCTGCGCTGTGTTTTAACAGTGTTTTAAGTATTAAAGCAGACACAGGGCATGTTACTAATTGCTCTTTTTCCAGGATAACTGCTGTTTTCTCCCTACTGAGCATGTGATCTACTTCATGAACAGAAGGTTCAAATAGCTTTAATTCTCTTTTCATGTTTGTCACCCAGAGGAGTGCATGGGTAGAACATGTAAACTCTATGGCATGGGACAATTATGTTGACTATGTTGTTTGTTGAATCTGTGTAAAAACTTTTGATTGTCTCATAATTGTCTTATTAATGCAGAATGTGACAGCCTGTTTATATAGGTGTCAGTGTGTGGTTGTCCCCTAGTAAGATGGTGATCACAGCTGTGTTCTTTAACGCTGACTTTCTGTCTCTCCTTTTATATCTACGGTTTTAACCTTGAGGTTGTTCAGCACAAAAAACGCACCTTTTTCTTTGTTTGTTATTTAGAATACATTAATCAGTTTTACCAGAGCCTTTTTTTTCTTTTTCCCCTTTTTGCTAGCCTATGCTGACCTAAGCTAATGGTGTCCTGACTGTAGAGACATGTCAGAGTGGGATATGGAGGTGATCCCATACTACACACACATGGCTAAACAGTGTCATAGGTTGTGTTCTGTATTATAACAACAACAATGACAATGTGTACATGTCGTGTAGCGTACTTAAGTGTGCACTGCACCAAAATATACCTTGTAATACAAAAGCAGGCAGCACCTTCCTTTTGATACTGTTGGGAGATAAGTGTATGATAGGCGAGAAGAAGAGAAGAAGAATTTCACGCTAAAGGTGGGTCTGGCCACATGTCTTTTGTTAAAGAGAGAAGAGACTTGGTTTTGAAATTATTCAAATTAGATTCTGTTGGATTATTTAACCTTTGTAACCCATTCAGTCACTCATTAAGATAGATTTGACTGGTTGTTGATTAACATAATTCTGCTGATAAACGAAATAAAGTTAATAATTTGATTTAATAAGTATTAATAATGTCTGTAATATTAAAGAAGAAATATAAGTCTGATGGCAAACAATATGAGACATAGATGAGTGAGATTACATAATCTAAACAAATTAAACATTAAACATATGCAATACACCTTGAAGAGACTGGTCTCATACCATAGACAACCAAAACCCAAATAAATTAATTGACTGAGAATTTCATAGAGAAATACATTTTTAACACACACATATGGGAGTTACACCATTTGATTGGACAGATTTTCCTGAGTAAAGTTGTCTGGATTCAGAACAGTTAGACCACATGAATCTAAGACATGTACTCAGAATTTCTCCAGCTCTGTAGATCTGTGAGTTTAAATGCTGCTCTGGTTTCCTATCTTCCTGACAAGGGTCTTAGGGGCGAGAGAGGTATGGAATTCAGGCCTTGGCTAATAGATGTTATCTGCAACTCAACTGTGACCTTTGTCACAGTTGAGTTGCTGTAAACACAGGACTTGGGAAAGACTCCATAGTCTAAAGGTTTCAACCTTTCAAGGTTTTCTGGACCACATCAGCTATAAAAAGGTCCTTTCAGAATTTGCTATAAGACTGCAGGGACTAAGTATCATGTATTTCATTTGATTGCTTTCATTTTGTGATCTTTTGAGTTTTGCTTTTGCTGGTTTATGTCTAGTACACATGATCGAATGTGAAAATTATGAACCAAAAAAATCATTCCAATATTTGGGTTGTTGTAAATCAGGCAGGATGAAGCAGGATGGTGCTAATGCTGCTGAATGTTATGTTCACCTTATCAGATGAAAACCTGTCAAATTACTACTGTTTGGTTTCCATGGAAGCATATTCATGCCAAGTCAGAAGAAGAAAAAAAATTATCAGTATCACATTATAACGTGAAACATTTCTTGTTCTAACTAGATATTTTCATGTTAAAATACACCCATATCATGTTATAACATGATAATTTATCTTGTGAAAAGATAACATTCGGAAGCATCATGGATTTATCATCAGAACAGGTCTCTTAATAATCCATGGACAGAAACCACGGAGCCTCCTGATCCTCCAGCTGGAGGATCCATGAGAAAATGACACCGCCTCCAGCTGATCAGACTCACTCCTCCTTCTCTTCAGTCTCATGCATCATCCATCCTCCTCATCAACAGTAGAATGTACTGTGATGCAGACAAGTAAAGGAGTGACTTCATGACTGAGACATGACACATTAAACTTTTATTCACTGAACGTCACATACTACACTGTACAATCGGAAGCCTAGAGGCACTGGGTGAGGGTTCAGGTACTACACAACTGAATCAAATTCTGTATGAGCCATACTCCTCTATTTATCTGTTCTCCACTCACCTTTTCCTGTAGCATGAGTTTCACGTTTTAACAATATAGGCATTTGTCATCTTATAACATTTCAACAGGATTAAATACATTATGTTTTAACAATATACTACCATGTTATAACGTGAAACATTTTCATGTTTTAATGAGATAAGTTATCATGTTGTAATGTGATATAGTTGTATGTCATAACATGAAAATATATTGTTTTAACATGAAAATTTTCACGTCATGACATGAAAAATATCTTGTCATTGCAAGAAACTTTTCTCATTATAATGTGATACTGATCAATTTTTCTTTGTCCAGCTTGGCAGCATTACGTTTCTGTAGGTTTCTGTAACTGTGAAAATAAATGTTTTTTCTTGTTCCTTTTTAATAGAAGAGTTTAGCAAAACTGAGAGACTTAAAGTACAACTTCCAGGCTAACAACCACAGATCATTAATGTGCAGGCACATGATCTAGTAGAGGATTTTAAAACATATATGTATGTCCATAAACACTTGAATGACTATTGGAGGCATTTTTGTCAAAGTTTTCAGTTTTAGCTTAAAAAACAGACAAAGTTGCGTGACTTAAGAAAAAGGAGTCAGTCAAGCTGGTTAATGTCGAACAGTAAGAAACATGGATAGTAGTGCAACTTTTAACAACAGTGAGGCTGACAATGAGTTTTCAATGTCAGCAAAAGGACTTGAAACATTATGACGCCTTTTCTCTGTGATCCAGTCTCCTTCTACTACCTGTTTGTTTATGTCTTGTTACCTATTTTATGTTCTTTTCATCTTGTTGCATCTTTTAAATTTTTTTTGTATTTTTGTCTTTTCTATGTGTTATTATTCCTTCCATTTAGGTTGAAATCAATCTTGATGTTGTAAAGGCGTGCAAATAAAATAAAATAAAATAAAATAGAAATGATCAATTATTACCCTCAAATGCATTTAAACTAAAGTCATGAGCCTGTTTGGAAAATGTAAGGAGGAGAGATTACAGATATTTGTGTTAAAATGTAGGGAGTAAAAGGAAAAAATAAATACTGAAGTAAAGTACAGATACCTGAAACTTATATTTAAATACAGTAACAAATATATTTGTATTTAAGTACTTCCCACCTCTGCTCTCTTGACTCCTCTAAAATCTAAGACAAGGCAAAACTCCAACAGAATTGGATTTCAACCTGACTCCTCTATGCTCCAGTCTAACTGAGCAAGCCAACAAATGTCGCCCCCACTTTGCTGCCACTGCTTTTGTGTTGCTGTGTGATTCAAACATCCTTTAGATGGCAATGTGGGCTTGGGTTTCTAAATCTGGCACCGACTACACTGACAAGATTATCTTCATGTAGCAACGACCCAAGTTGATTGAGGCAACAGGATACTTAAATGGTTAATTAACCAACCATCCTGAAACCTGAGGCACAGAGATTTATTCACCATGACGCCCAAACACCCAGTTAACATTAAATGTTCTGCCAGACACTGAACTCGTTCTTTCTCTTGTTGCTTTGTCTGCAGAGTCAACAGACAAATATGAAATGAGGGAAAAAAGCAAGAAATTACTGTGTGTAGTTCCACTCTGCATTGTGTTTTTATATATGTGTTTTTATACGACCCTGAACAGACATGCCTTTGTGTGGGTGTGTATAGGGTGTAGTGTAACCAAAGAAAGTGAGGCTTTGCTGTTAGCAGCCTTGTTTGTTCAGCCCACGCAACACCTGATTCTGCTCACCTTTGATGCCAGTGCTCGCTTGTATCACCTGTAAGCAGGAGTGCAACTGCGACACTACTGTCTGGACCATTTACCTGGAGCCGGACTGTGACTTCATATTGCTCTGCAGAGGAAGCCAATGGCCAGAAGACACTGTGACAGGTAACTCTACAGTACTTTGACACTCATTCAGTGATGTGTGTGTGTGTTAGTGTGTACAGACATGCTGGCGTCAAAGTGTGTCAAACACTATTCTGGTTTTAAAAGAGGAATGCTGTGATTTTTATTCTGGCATTCTCCAAATTCTTGCTACGAGAGTTTATTTAGTAGCAACTTTGGCTCCTGACTATTACTTAAGTATTAAATGGCTATTAAATTGATCAGGCAAAAACAATAACCTACAGATACAGCTATATGTTCTATTACAAATAAGAAGGGTAACAGACTTAATGGTAGAAAAGAAAAGGTACTGTCTTTATATCATTTAGTATATATCCAAATACAAATACTTTGTTACCATCCTTAAGGACAGTTTTCAGGTATCTGTGCCTATATTTATTTTTGTGTCAAATATTTATTTTTATTCCCTACATTTTAACACAAATATCTGTACTTTCCATTCCACATTTTCAAAACACGCTTGATACTTTAGTTTTAATGCATTTATGAGGAATTATTTGTTATCATTGCATGCCTTCACAACATCTAGAATGATTTCAACCTAATAGGATGGAACAATAACACATAGAAGAGATGATCCCGCTGTGTATCCATTGGTCGATATCACACACAACAAATGTAACAAGGAGAAAATGTAATAAGACAAAAACAACCTAAAAGACGTACAAATGACCAAAAGATGTAACAAGTTCAGAAATGACAAAAAAGTTACAAAAGACATAAAAGATAAAACAAGATATAAATGACAAAAACAACATACAAGACAAAGTAAGAAGAAAAAAATGTAAACTATGTAAAAAAAAAAACAAAACAGTTGCTGACATTGAAAACTGATTTGCACATTGGGTGAAGTTAGTGTTCATTATTTCCAGTCTATTGTTTTTGTTTATTTGAATTATAGTTGGATGGTTTAATCGTCTTCATATTCATCATGTTATATTAACATGATGTGAGGTTCAATTCAGCTGGTAGAAATGTCCTTCAAAGGCTGACTTTTGACTTTCATACTTTGAGGACATTTCAGAGCCTGGACTTTGTCACTTTTACTGCAGTAAAGAAGTTGAATCAGTACTTTTACCACAGTTTGTTTTTATACAAATATCTATACTTCTACTGGAGAAAATATGTGTGGACATTTGCCCCCTCTGCATATACTGTACTCCACTGAGTCAGACACTATTTTATTTCACCTCACATTATTTGTGTTATGTTGCATACAGCAGTCGTTCAGCTCTTCCTGCCTTTAGTTTCTGTTAATTCCAGATGCTTCTTAAAGCTTGCCTTGTGTCCAGTCGAGTTTGTCAGTCTGATGGTCTGGCTCCGACTCCACAGTCCTGTCTGCCACTGTGGAATTTTATCTAAGGAAAGCTCTGTGATCACAGAGGTGAAATGATTTGCTGAATATTTGACATTCTGCATGTGGGGTTTGGGTTTCATATGTCAAGACAGAAGTTGTGTAGTTATGTATTTACATTTGTCTTTTGATGATTTGCATGGTTTTTAGCTGGGCTGCCATTGTCTGCTTTATGAGAGTCTTTTGACACAACATTTGACTCACTAGCTAATGCTGACAGGCTGATATCAATGTTTGAATAAAACCGATGAGATGTGAGCTCTGTAAAGTGCCATCAGACGACTTCTGACTGCTCAGAGGAAGAGGCTGAACATCTCAGGCTGATATGAGAGGTGTTTCACTTTGGAGGTTGGATTCATAAAGAGTTGCTCTTAGTGAGGGAAGGAAATTCTTAGAATTATGGGTGTTCACCAAGAATTTCCCTTTAAAGATAAGACTAGATCCTAGTAAAGATAAAAGTTATTTACAAAGCATGTTTACCCTTCAAAGAGCTCCTAATGTGAAAAACTGTTGAGAGTAGGAGGGGTTTTATGTGGCTGAAGATTTTCTTAAGAAAGGAGAAAATGGCAGAAAGAAATAAAGAAGTTGGGTTATTATAGTTAATGAAAACTAAGACTCAAACCAAATCTAAAAAAAAAAAGTCTAAAAAACAATTAAATAGTACAATGAACAATGCAACACAAACTAAAATGAAATAGGGTTGCATTGGCCATTGTCAAGAGCGCTTTTGCTTTGGCTCTGCTCAACCAATCATACCTTTCAAAAGAATGAGTCACACCTAGCATCGGTTGACCCTGCCTCCTCACTGACATCAAAGTTTTTGTCTCTTCTTTGCTCAGTGTGGTTCTGAGAATATTCCTAAATGACTGGGACTCCTTGGTAGAAGTTTGTAGCTGAAGTTCAGAGCTCTCTGAGGATTCTCAGAATATTAGTGAATACGGCTCCTGGAACCTTGGCACCCAGCTGTATTTACTGTCTGACTAAGAAGCCAAGCCAAATTCAGTTACTTACTGCCTGAACATGTCACTCATTAGAAAGTATGTAGGCCATGGACTACTGTAAGGCAGTATCACACCATGCAATGAGCACCTTGACTTATTCACATGAATGAAGAGCTGGTTCTGAACCTGATCCTAAGCCTGATTCTACTGAAACTGGCAGAACAACAAGACTTCCTCTATCACTTAGTTTGTATCTCTAATAACATTTGCCCCAGGTTAATCATTTATCATGCAATATACCACTCAAAGAAGATAAGAGCTGTTAAACGTGAAAAAGGTCAAGTTTATATGTACAGTTTGTAGTCAGCAAAGCAAAGCCTCAGAAGCACCATGTTGTGAAATACATGAGCAGTAGTGGCATTAACACGGTACAAATCATTACAAATATTACACTGTAAAACATTAGTGAACACAAGTTTATTTCCACAAACTGTCAAAAGCTGGAAAACTTCTCTTGAAAAGACCTAGCTTGAACATGAGACAGTAAACTGAACTTTTCATTGTGATTTGTGCACATTAAAGCAGGCAGGCAGAAAAATGAAATAAACACTTGGTGTAATTAGGCTGACCAGCACTTTGATCCTTTGTCCCACATATTGAGACAATGTCTCAAGTTAGATTTTGAAGAGAATACATGAGTTCAAGCAGAATTCCAGTTTCATCCAAATGTGTCACAAATTTGTACTGAATTTTCAGAAAATCTGCAAAAGAAAATGTGAATTCAACTTTTTTGATTACTTCATTAATGTGGTGGAACTACTTTTTGATTAATTTTCAAACAAAGGTTTTAAATAAACAATAAACCTGAAAAATCCTAGAAGCATCAATTTAAACCGTACGGTAACGTTAGAGGACTTCTCGGATTTCACAAGATAAATATTGATTGGATATTTTTATTCATTTTTATTCACTGTTTATTTTGTTCATTTTGATTTAATGTTGTGAAAGCCTGTGAAAAGTCTCATTTGAGTTCTTATTGAACTTCATTATAGTTTTTTATGTTAGGTTAGTCCCACATTGTCCCACACAAACAAAGGCTTTGCCCCACATTTTACTCATCAGGATCTGGTCAGACTAGCTACAAGTGAACTTTTGATTTGATTGAATTTTTTATTGCAATTACACTGTAATTTCTGCACACCAATCCAGGCATTACAGATTTATTTTTATTTTTCACGTCAGATTGCCCAGTGTTCAGAACTTGGTGAGTTCAGATGAATTACAAAGTACACTACTCTCTGGGTGTTGTTTAACAGCTTTCACTACTCATATCAAAGCAATACTTCAAAACAATTACTCTGAGAAATATACATATAACATGTTTTCTACCTTTCATGTAGCAAAAGGAATCAGAGACATTTTTGCATGTTGAAATTATTCTAAACACAAGCTAGTACATAGGAATAAATGACACTTTGCTTGAAATAAGGAACTACTTGACCAAGTGTGTGAGAGAGTTTTTTTTTCCTTCCAACATGACGGTGAAAACTCATTAAAAGACAATAATCTGGACTGTCTCTGACCCCCTGATATGTGTGTAGGACATATATGTAAGCTTTGACTCTTCTGTGTGGTTCATTTAGTACATTGTGGCCATTTTGTAAAATGCATTTTTCATTACAATTATAAATTGTAATTGTAATTGCTTTCATCTTTTTGATTATAACACACATCTAAGGGTTCTAAACTATCAAAGCACACACTGACATAGAAATATACCTAGCTCCTTTTCAGATAACTGGTCCTGAAACATGCTGTTTGGAATTTCATACACACACATCCTGGCTGCATTATGGTATCCATGGCACCAATAAGAAAGGGATGTGGGCAGCAGGAACTCATTTTCATTCAAAAAAGAGACATTGAAATGTTTCAAAAAGGGCAGAGTACCAAGTACAAGTACCCAGGCCTGGTGCAATGACCATTCTGTGTGGTATTTTGAGCTGAAACTTAAAATACACAATCTGGGGACATGTCATACTTACATTAACTTGGCTGGCAGAGGAGGCAGAAAGGGAGTTTCTGGCTTTGGCTCCACAGAAAGGATGTGAATTGTTGTGAACTGTTGGTGGTGTTGAATGCTCATTGTTATGGCAGTGCACTGAGAGTACAAGTGAGATGATTTTTCTTTTCTTCATCCAGGGTTCTGTGTGTGTCATTATTCTTATTTTCTTTCATGTAGTCTGTTATTCTCAGTTCTGCAGATCCCACAGCAGTCTTTATTCATTGTTATTCAACTGTCAAATAGTTATTTTATACATTGTCTTGTTGTAAAAACAGAGTAGGAGTTTCTGGCACAACTTCACCTACTGCCAAGGTACATGGAGAAGGAAAAATACTGAGAGCACGTCAAAACATCAGGGCCAGCATTTGTATTATACAGAACAACTTTATTAATATGAGACCAATGCATTTTGACTTTTGGCCTTCATCATAAAAGACATTGCCATAAATAAGACAGAGAGAGCCTGAGAAACGGCTACCACATCCAAGGAAGGCAGCAGGTGTGCAAATTACCCACTCTCGACTTGGGGAGGTAGTGACGAAAAAAACAATACAGTTCTCATTTGATCGAAGTGTGAAAAAGTACAGGTACAGGAGACAGTACAGGTAATAACCAATTATATACATCCACACACCTATCAGCCAATGGGGCTCCTGCAGAAATGACTTGTGGCCAATCATTGTCCCAAACTAGCAAGGGCAAGGGGAGAGTCCCATTGAAGACATGGGTGGTACCATTTTAGGTCTGCAAATAGGCCTTTTCTACCCAGTTAGTTCTGGTTCTTGAAGTGGTTCCATTCAGGATTCTTGGGACCTTGGTTCCATCTAGTGAACCAGCTCACATTTCCACAGGTTTTGAGTGGAATCATTCTAATCAAGGATGCATCATTAACGGAGGGTAGTGCACAATACACAACAGACCATAATATGGCAACATATTACCCTGTCCAGATTCACTTTATGACAACTTATTTTCCGTCTTGGTAATCCTTACAGGTTTTCTTACACCTTGCATTAACATGACTTTTTTCCTGATCTGGTTTAAGTTACCTGGATACAGATGACACTTTAATAGCAGGTGTAAATGGAGTCTTACCGCCTGATCATCTGCAATAGAAAAGACATGTAAATAAACCAGTGTACAAACTGTTCCTTTCATTTCAGCAAGTAGACTGCTATGATCAGTTTCATCGTCCACACTCATGACAGCCTTCACCTGAGGTGTCAGGTTTTCAAGTTGGCCTCCCATCAGTTTGTACATCTTGTTCTTCTGAGCATGATATTTCAGGAACGCCTTGATGGAATTTCTTCAAATTTGGCACAAATGTTCAGTTGGAAGAACTGATTATAGAGATGCACCAATGGTGAGATTCTTGACCGATAGCAGTGTCTTTGTGTAATATAACAATTTGGCTGGCAGCTGATACCTTTGTTTTAGTTGTTATTTATTCCCCTTTTTGAAAAAACAGAAATCTTCATGATAAAATGCCATACTATCTTTGAATGACCACAAATTCAAACATCAGACTTATGAAACAACAGAAAAACATTAGCAACTACTATCAGTAAATGTCTTATTTCATCATAGCTGTGAAACAAGGCTGATATTGGTTGAAGTATCAATGCATCCTTTGCTAATTAGATTTTGTTGGTCAAAGGTCAAGGTCACTTTGACCTCACAAAATACATGTTAGACCATAACTCAAAAATTAATTTGCTAATCATGACAAAAATTTCACACCATGTAATAAAATGATGGTGATGACATTTTATATCCTAAAGGTCAAAGGTAATTTTCACCGTGAGATCATAATGTTCTGCAAAAACACTTTTCTGTTCATGTCAATATAGTGAGAAGTTCCATTTCACCAAAAAAAATACACTTATGTAAGATACGTTAAATATGTTTCATTAAATTCCTTCCATTTATGCGCCATTTACCATAAGCTGGTAAATGGTGCTATGTTTTGTTTGACTAGTATGTAATTTGACTTGAGGGCACACGTGCAAACACTATAGAGTATTATTACAAACCGGGATAAAGTGTTTGTACCACAGGATCCCATATATCAGGAACATCTGGGTTTTCTCAATAGGCCCTTTCGCACTGTAGGAACCTTTTTTATTTTATTTCATTTTATTTGACCTTTATTTTACCAGGTAAAATCAATTGAGAACAACTTCTCATGTACAATGATGACCTGGGAAGAGGCCCCAACAGACAAAAACAAAACAAAACAAAACAAAACAAAACAAAACAAAACAAAACAAAACAAAACAAAACAAAACAAAA
>JAPQRN010000723.1:0-15550 GCA_037367275.1 Coranthus polyacanthus | reverse complement strand
TGAAATTCTCTATAAAAATACTATGTCAATATATATATATATATATATATATATATATATATATATGTATGTATTTTTTTTGGAGTCATTCTGAAAGGAGTCATTCTGGTCTCATTTGTTTTATTTGGAACCTCTAATAGGTGTTGTGGTGGTCCATCTTTAAATTGTAGTTCCATTAATTAAATTTTAGGGTTAATAGAAGGCTTTGATTGAAGTGAGATTGATTAAAGGTGAGGTTTGCCTCAACAGACATGCACAAAATAAATCAAGAATATCTCCACAATTATCAGGTCAATACGGATAATCTTTATCTCTATGAATAGTCAAGACCTCAGAGAATATAATTCCATTGTCAGTAACATTATAACATTATGTAAATTGTGATAAACCAAAGGCAAAAAAAATGTAATTTTCATCCTAACCTAAAATGAGACCGTTTGAAGTGCATCCCTGAAGCTTTCCTTTATCTGCATTTGTATTAGTGTTGTTGATGATTGTTTGCAGTTTGCTGGAGCTAAAGAAAAGTTTGAATAAGCTCAGCAGTGAACATGTTGCTGTGATATCTGTCTTGGGCCCTACTGGATATTTTGGCTGAAACGTTGGCATTGGTATTTCCACATCCACATCCACCACCATCACATCCAGAGGTAACCCACTTTGGCCGCTTACTGGCTGCCTCACATTCTCTCTACTGACTTCTCTTGGATTGTGTTCAGTGTGTGGGGTGGGGATAGGGAACCTCAAATTAGAAGAGGACAGTCTCCCAGCACAAAACAAATGCCAACACAAACTTAATGTAAGCACATGAGAATGCTCAAATCTTACTAACTGAACCAATAATTTGTTCACCAAACCACCAATAATTTGCAGTAGCCTTTCCTATTAGATCCAACATTACAATTATGAGAAAGTGCAATTTTCAGAAAAAAAATTAGTAGTATAGTATATTAGTATATATAGTAGATAGTATTTAGTACTATCCAAAATGTGCTTCTTGTTGAAAGTATTTTTGAATTGTAGATTTTACTTAGTGGCCTAAATAAATCCTTCTGCGACCTACCTTCGGGTCCCAATCCACTTTTTTGGGAATGGATGCTTATACTCTATGTACACATTGAGGTTGCAATAAAATCACTTTAAATCAAGGTGGAGAACAGAGATAGCTTTAATGAATTTACAAATTTAAAATTTAAAATTTTTGTGAATTACTTTAATAATTCACAAAAATATTGCTAATCATGAATATAAAATTTTAAAGGGAGAGTATGGATTTTTTTTTTAAGTGTGGGTGTATGAGGTACTTATCCATAATCAGTGTATGTTTGGAGAAGCACATTGCAGAAGAGACTCAAGATTCCTCAAAATGGAATCAAATATTCAGAAGCTGAAAATATTCTAAATACAGTGTAAAATAGCAGTTTTGTGGCTCGTCCCGTCCTCAGCAGAGCATTGCTTTGCTTCCATACACTTACTCTTGTCTGCTGACTGAGATATACTGCAGGAATACACTGACTGTGGATATGTACCTCATAAAACAACTATTCACTAATTCACAAAAAACAGGCTTTTCTGTGACTGGTGAGTACACAGTTTTTTAAACAGACTTTTACCTTTCATCAGAATGAATGGCCCTGGTTTAATTATTGGGGCAAATTGTGTATCACTCATGTCCCGTAGGGGCTTTTGTCCATAATGCTGATAAGGCAGGTTGCCATTTCATGTGCTATGGTCAACAAAGTCCTGTTCTTAAGCAACACCATTCAGTTTAATGCACTGCCTATAACATATGCCATCTTTATAGCTTATAGATGAAGTGCCCTGATGGCATAATGTTGAATCTAATGTATCATGTTGAGTTCAATATTATAATAGTAGAGCTATTCATTTTCTTCCAGCTACATTTCTCCAGGAAGTATTTGTTTCAGTTTATCCTCACATCCTATTAATCACCAGCAGTGCATGACCAACTTGAATTATTACTTTAAAAATGTCATTATTCAACATTTTGAGAGGCCTTCAACTATAGAATTTAGCTGTTTGAGGTTGTGGAAAAATAGCAGCCAACCATTTCAGTGCTTAAATAAATTAAAATTGGGGCATTCTCTCTGTTTGCAGTGATGAACGACAGACTTTTAGCCTCTGATTAGGGGAAATGCTTAGTTTTACTTCTTTTAGAGCCAAGATTAATTTTTGATTCAATGGCTTGAACTAATTAAGAGAAAAAATGTATCATTTAGAATATACATTCATCTAGAATATTTGGCTCCGGCTTTTCATTTATTATTGCCCATAGCTAATGTGAGTATCAGTCTACAGTCCTGTCATACACTGCAGCCAAAGTATGGAAGCCCAGTCCACCATGTTGGGGAAAAAGATAGTGTAAGAATGAGATAGTGTCTCAAAATTTGACTTAGTATTTCAAAATAATTTTGCAGATTCTTGCAGGTTAAAGTGAACTAATTGAACACTTTCAGTGGTGACTCTAATTAATCGTTTTAAACAGACTTTAAACATAAACCATAATCATGTGTCCACTATCTACTTCATATCCACTACTTCAGTTCTCTCAATTACTAGCAGTTATGGCCAAAAATGTTTTTTGTCCAGATCATCCTTGAGTCCAAGTGAAAGTTTGTTCTTCAAGGTGTTCCTGCAGTATCATGCTATAAGAATGGACAGACATGAGGTCAAGGTGACCTTGACCTTTGGAAACCAAAATTGTCCAAGAGAAGGTTTGTGCAAAATTTTTCACCATTCTGTTCCTGATATATCGCGCTTTGAACATAATGGGGACCAACCGACAGATGGACACACCTTCTTATAGAGATACGCTGTGGTAACACAGCTGGTCTTCAGCTCAGTGATCTTCTGAACTCACCATAGACTGTATATAACGGTGGACGTTGTAATGCCATTTCCCCCCAACTTTGAAAAAATGAAGCCACAATCCAGCGGTCACAGGGAATACCATGTTGCCCGTGTGATGCAATTTGGACATAGTTTGTGCAGTCGAGATATGGTGAAGCCATGAGCCCCTGCTAGTCGTCCGTCTGGATGGTTGGTTGGGTTGGTGGGTAGGTAGGTACTTTATTAATCCCAAAGGGAAATTCAGGTTTCCAGCAGCTCCATGCATAGCTGTCAGTCACCCATTTTAATAACATCACGTAACTTATCACAAACTGATCAGAAAGTCATCTATTTGCACACAAATCTACCTGATGAAGTCTACCTAAAAATGTCCAAAAGTTTTTGGGCATGTACTTTGACTTTTTAGTTTGACTGAATTCCCACTGAATAACATGAATGGCGAGGGATTTCAGACCTATACTGCAGCCAGCCACCAGGGGGAGATGGAGACTTTTGGCTTCAAATACGAAGTGCTGTGATGACGTCCATCGTATATATATTAATGGAACTCACTCATGGTGTCATGGCTAATCAAACATAAGGGTAAATAACACATAGTCTAACATGATAAACCAAATGGCAAAGAATAGGACTGCCTCCCTGAAAGTCATGAAAGCCAATGACTCCAATCATTTATCTGGAGACCCCCTCAGTTGACTTAGATTTTAGATGCTGTAGCCATGGTGTGTAATTACATTTTGGACCAGGCACCCATCACCTACAGCATTGTGACCCCAGAGTGTACAGAACTTGCTGCTGCAGGCTGACGCTGTAGCTCTTGACGCAGAAGTATAAATCCACCTTCAGCCTTAGGTTCTTTGAGAAATTCTACAACCCCAAGGCTCACTACTGCATCAACAAGCTTAAATGAGGAAACTTTTCCATCAAAGCATGTTGCACTGTCAGTCTGGCATACGGCTGCCTGAGGCCCCAGGGAAGCCACTGTAACAGGAACATAAGGCTTGTAAACAAAAGGAGAACAAATGGGGCTGAGCAGACCAGGATCTGTGCAGCCATGGATTTAGGCAGATTCAAATTAACATACATGGAAACCAACATCAAGAGAGTGAAAACAGCCTCACAGCAGAACAAAGAAAGTAAACTTCATCCTACGTACAAACCCTTCTGGCTTACAACCTATGGTTCTCTGGAGGAAGAGGAGGAGCAGAGGTGGCAAAGGCTCACACACGGTTTCCTCCAGTAGAAGTACAGATACTTGAGTAAAAAAAAAACAGACTGTGGTAAAAGTAGAAGTACTGATTCACCTTCTTTACTGCAGTGAAAGTGAGTATAATAGTCGTCATTAGGGTTTTGAAGGACATTTCTAGTGGCTGTTTGTGTGCAAAGTGAACTGAACCTCATGTCATATTAATATAATGTGAAGACCCTTCCCATCCCCAGCAGATCTGCTGGGGATGGGAAGGGGTTTTCACATCCCAGGGCAAGTCAAAATAATTGACAATTTTTAAGTCAATTATTTTGACTTGCCCTGATATTTATTACTGTTTTTTGTTGTCATTTCTTAATCGATGGCCCTTTTTTCAAAATCAGGATTGGTTGTTTCGATGTTTACATTGAATGCTCAGATTATTTGTTCTTCAGAACATCTTAGGACCAAGTTGGAAGTAAGTAGTCGTGTTTCCATAAAATGTCAAGCAAATTTGAAGTGAACATATTAAATATTATATAAATAACAATTTACATGTGTTTCCATTGACTGGATTGGAATGGGTAAACTAGGCTGTGTCAGAAGGTGGCGCTGTAGGCTACGTTACACATGGCTCTAATAAACAAAGTAGTAGAAGTACAGCATTTTGGTGCTGTTTTGCATCTGAAATGGCTGTATTGTTTTTTTCATGAGTGAGACAGAGGAATAATTTGGTCCACAGTATATGTTGTACCACCAGACATATTTTCACACTTTATCAGAATATCCACAAACATGAGTTAAATGTTTGCTATTTCAGAATTTAATTGAAAAAGGTGTTTCTATTTCCCCTTAATGTGCATTTACTCATTTTCCCAAAAGGCAAAAAGCACATCAAACAAGCAAAAAAGACATTTTTCCCAGTAAACATTTTCTAACTTCGTAATGCACATTAAATATGTTTATGGAAATGTACCTAGTGTTTACACTTTAACAAAATCTGATGATGCAAAGCCCTCTTTGCCTCAAAAACATAAAGGACTGAAACAAGGACTGATTTATATGATGGAGAGAGGAAAGTGTGGAGAAAAATTGAAACAGCTCATGACTCATAGCATTACGATTCATCTGTCACACATGGTCCTGCTTCCGTGGCTCGGGCATGTACAGTATGGCTGCCAATCCAACTGGCACACTGCTGAGGGAAACAACAGATGAATGCAGAGGTATACAGGAGCATCCTGTGTGCTCACATTCAGCCAGATGCATCACAACTCTTTGGATGACATTTCATCATTCGGCAGGATGACAATCCAAAGCATAAGGCCAAAATAATTAAAGAGCTTTTGAGGATTTTCCGACTGAGCTCAAGACCAGACTATAGACAGAGACCCCAAAAGATCCAGAGACCTGTGAGCGCGTCACTAGGGAACAGAAAAGAATCTGCTCATATCTGTGGGTCAAAGATTTCATGCAGTAGTTTTCAAAATATTAAATATGATGATTTTGTTTGACTTGATGTGTATCTATTTGTATGTAACTTTTCAAGGTTTGTTTGTTAACGTCAAAGCTGTGATTTGAAAAAAATCTTTTTGGTGTAAAACACTTTGCCTACTCTCGATTCGACTACATTCTGAAAACTGAAAATTACACACCTATCCTATTTAGAAGTTTAATCATCGTCAAAATCATCATCTTAAGAGGCTTGATTGTTGTAGATGCTGCTTGTGACTAGGAAGTTAAACAATAGCTTAAATGTGAAAAGATCATAGTATACATGAAACTATTTGCAGCATGAAATGGTAGACAATCTCTAATGAGTCTGGTCTCGGACATGACTTGGTCTCAGTTTAGGTGGTCTTGACTACAACACGGCCTGTTGCATCCAGGTCTGTTGCAAATGCAGCCATAAATTCCTGACAGTTTGCCCAAACATCACCCAACTTAATGACGATTTTAACTTGAACCCTGGAATCTCTGATTGCAGCTATATTTTTTTTATTTCCAATTGAATGTGCTGAAGCTCAGAGCCTGAAGAAGAAACAAACTGTATACAAATACAGTCTGGAATGGAGGTGCGTAAGGCTGTGGGGGGTTGAGATTTTTATTTATTTAATTTTTTTGTAGATTTCCATCAAATCCATTCACAGAAAAATAAACACATGCAGACTCTTAAATGCTGCTTTCCATGAAAGGGAAACACAAAAATAGAGGAAGAAAAGGTTGCTGAAGATTTCCTCAGTCTGTTGTTTCCTCCAATTTCCCTTTCACAGCCCCATCAGGAAGGGGAGGAGGTAGTGAACACACATTTGATAATTGGCTTTGGGAGTGTGTTGTGATAGATTACATCATATTCTGTATCCATTCTGCTAAACCTGCATCACTCGTCCAATTGGAACATGAACTTCACATGTTAATTCAGTAAGCAGTGCGTGATGGAGATGCTAACGCTACCTTGATCTTGTACTTGTACTGTCCTGTTTCCATCTCTTCCCTCTCATTTTGCCATTTTTTAAATGTAAAACCATGAACAGTATGTGAAGCTGGAAAGTCAGTGAAGCATTATGTTGTGTTGTTTCCCTAATTGTTTATATCCCCTCTTGTGATGTATATTAAAGCATCAGTGAAATGTAATTGCCTGTCAAGCACTTTTCCCAGCACAGGAGGGAACAAGATGCTGTCATGCACTCAAATGCTATTCTAGACAGAAAAAAAACATATACAAGGTGATGTCAGCTGCAAATTCATTTGTTTTTACTGGTTTTATGTATTTAATTTGAGCAGGGGCCATACTGTGTAGTTCTGTTCTGTAGGCAGTGCTTTAGATTGGTCCATCAGTTTACTGAACCAAAGGCTTCTCAGTGTCAGATGGACTTTCTCTCAACTTCATTCATATTTACACAGCCCATATTCTTGGTCTGGAAGGAAATTATTAACCTGGTCATTGACATACCGCTATATCTCAATAACATTTTATATTTAGCGTTTAAACATGTGCAAGAATAAGGGAGGAGATATATGCGATTGAAGCTGAATATGTGAGAAGCTGTGAAATGATTGTGCATATCTTAAAATCATTTAGTTGCCACAGAGTATAGTATGGATGAGAATGAGCTCTGCATGGTTTATGTTCTAAAGATACAGAGGAATGCAGGTGATGAGAAAAGGCAGGCAAATGACAAACGATAAGAAAGCATGCAAATGTCGAACCCAGTTTAAAAGTAAAAAACATGCAAATATTGCACCAGGTCTGAATGATAAAAACATGCAAACGTTGCACCTGGTGTGAAACATCGCACCTCGTCTTAAAGGTAAATATGCAAATGCATGTGGTCTTAAATATAAAAACATGCAGATGTCACACCCAGCCTTGAAGATAAAACATGCCATCACACCTGGTTCTAAATGTAAAAACATGCAAACTTCACATCCAGTCGTAAAATGTCACACCTTGTTTTAAAGCTAAAGTCACACAAATGTTGCACCAGGTCATAAATGTAAAACACACAAACATTGCAGCATTACTTAAATGTAAAAACATCCAAATGCACACAGTCTTAAAATGTCGTCCCTTATCTTAACGTTCAGCTACAAACTTCACCACACAAAAATGAAGTGATACGATTGATTTATTAATGGTTTTGGCGCAGACTCAGACTATGAGGACGACGTGGACGGTGCTGGAGCAGGTCCCCTGCAGGAGGCGTCTGAGCCTAGCCCCAGCAAGGAGTCTAGATTCCCCTGGTGGAAGGTGGAGTTGCGGTGGTGGAGAGTGCCTGCAAATCCTCTAAGTCCTACAGTAAACTTCCAAGTAAAATTGCATAAGTGTTGCACTCGGTGTGATAAGTAAAACACGCAAACATTGTGCCTTGTCCTGAATGTAAAACCATGCAAATGTCACACACGGTCTTGAAGGTAATACAGCAAATGTTGCACCCAGTCTTAAAATGTTGCACATTGTCTTAAAGGTAAAAACACACAAATGTCACACTTGGTAGGAAAGGTAAAAACATGCAAACGTTGCACCTGGTGTTAAAGGTAAAACAAGCAAACTTCATACCCAATTTTAAAGCATCACTTCATCTTAAAAGTAAAAACACTCTTAAAGGTAAAAATCTGTGCATCTTTGTTGAGTAATAATATGTACTATTAAGTAGAGCTCTACAGCCTCCACCTGGAGAACATTTAGCTATTTGAGCATGTGTTAGCAGGGCTTTTTACCCTGTATAGTTCTGTACTTCTCTTTATAGTTCTTCATGTGTTTACTTTCTAGTTCTGACCCCAGACACATCTCACCAATGAGATCTTTCAGTGATGCATTTTGGGCACTTATATATTTTTTTCTGCATAAAAGCAAAATAACCAAGAGGAAAATGTTTACCAACTCATTGACCAACTCTGACCGAAGTAAACACTGTAGGTTAAAAAATACCCTCAAATGCCCCCCTTCAGTCTGCAATGTGTTTTCCTTCGTGTTGCTTCTCTGTGCTGTTCGAGCTTCACTGAGCAGAATGATGTCTTTGCAGAGTTTCACACTGTCAGCCTGTTTTCACATTCATCTGTTGAGGGAAAGTTTCTTTGTTTCTCACCAAAAAAAAAAAAAAAAATGTACACAGATGTAATGTGGAAACTCAAAGTGCTTATATACTGACGAACAACACGATGAAAATGTTTTGCATCCAGCGATTAAACTTAGTCATTTCATGTGTAGTTTCTGTCTACAGCACACATCAGTGGGCAAAATATGAACAACCAGCCAGGTTTAAACACAGTCTATTTATTCAAACTTATTTGTTGGATGAATCCACACATCTCTATGAGAGGTTTGGTTGGTCGGTCCCTATTACATTTAAAAGGCTTTATCTCAGAACACCTTGAGGGAATGTCTTCAAATATGGTAAAAATGTTCACTTGAACTCAAGAGCTGAACTGATTAGATTTTGGTGGCCAAAGTTTAAGGTAGCTGTAACCTAACAAAACACATTTGTGGCTATGACTGTTCGTAATTAAGAGAACGGCATGAACAGATTATGTTGCAAGGATAATTATGCATCAAATTGAACTTGAACTTGAAAATACAACTGAACTTAGGTAAAAAAAAAAAAAGAAGTTATTTATGCACTAAGGCTTCATCCACATGTACACAGATGTTTTCTAAAACTTCTTTCGTCCATCCATTAACTGCTTCTTATCTGGGTTGCAGGGGCAGCAGTCTAAGCAGAGATGCCCAGACCTCTCTCTTCAAAGCCACCTCCTCCTGAAAACCCACTTCCACTGCCTGTATCCAAGGTCTCGTTCTTTCTATCACTACCCACAGTTTGTGACCAAAGGTGAGGGTAGCAGTGTGGATCGACCAGTAAATCAAGAGCTTCCCCTTTTGGCTTAATGTCGCTGCCAGTCCACCTGATGATCTTCCTCTCCCTCATCCTTCCCCCACTCATGATCAAAACCCTGAGATACTTAAACATCTCCACTTGAGGCAGCAACCCATCCAACTCAGCAACTCAAAGCAACCATTTTCTGACTGACCATTGCCTGAAAATTGGAGGTGCTAATTCTCATCCAAGCCACCCCTCACACTGCAAACTGCCCCAGTGTGAACTGGAGACCACATCTTGATGAAGTCAAGATGAAGCCAACGGGACCACATCATCCACAAAAGCAGAGATGTGATCCTGGATCCCCTCTACCCCTAGGGTGTGCTGACAAACACCGTCCATTGAAGTTGTGATAAGAACTACTGAGGAAGGGCAGCTCTGGTGCAGTCCAACCCCCACTGGAAATAAGTTTTACTACCAGCAATACAAATAAAGCTCTTGCCCTAATTGTACAGGGACCTGTAGCAGCAGGCCCGGTTCCCCACACTCCCAAACCCCCCCTACAGGATTCCCTTAGGGACATGGTTGTATGCCTTCCTCAAGTCCACAAAGTACATGTGGACTGGTTGGGCAAACTCCCATCCAAACTCCAGTACCCTAGTGAGGGTAAAGAGCTGGTCCAGTATTCCACAACCAGAATGAAAACCGCACTGTTCCTCTTGGATCTGAGGTCAACTAACAACCGGACTCTGCTGTCTGGTAGACTTTACCAGGGAGGCTGAGAAGTGGGATCCCCTAGAGCTGGAGTACGTCCACAATGTTCCAACTATACCGTCAGTCTGTTTAGGTCTTGGTCTTTACTCCAAATGTACAGTTTTACTTCACTGAACATGGACCTTTGGGAAGAGTCCTTCTGAGGTGAAGTCATTTAGGAAGTCTGTTTGTACTGTGGGAGGGAGGGAGGTTTTGGCCTTGGACATCAGAGTGTGCTTTGAACATGAGGCGATGCTGTACAGTGGTGAATGTGGACAAAATAGTGCTGGTGCAAACCTTAATAACAGGGCTTTTTACATGTTTACAGATAAATATCAATTAGTCTTCCATTATACGGAGGAACAGAAGCATTAGGCTTCTGATGGGCCAACATGACTTTAGGGTTGGCGTTATAAAACTGCTTGTTTTGGCATGCTCTTGACAAGACTTCAACTATGTTTCTGCATTTTCATGTGGAATTTGTGGAATTCATGTGTGAACAGGACTTTGAAAAAAACTTTTTAAACTTCATTCTTCAAACTTCTCTCAATTAATCATTAGTAACAGACCTTTTAGTCAAGGATACCTGATGAGTAGCAACAGTAGAACTCACTGGTCATTGTAATATAATTTTTTGCAACTTTTTCATAATGCAAAAATATCTATATCCCAAAATGTTAAGATACTCCAAAATAACCTTCGATTTCTTCTTCTAAATGATGTTGTTCTTTTTTCTACTTCTTCCAGCATTGTTGTAGTTGCTATATTTGTCCTTTTTCCTTTTCCTCTTAATCAGTAATGTAGTCACATATATAATCAATTCAATTCAATTTTATTTATATATTGCCAGTCACAATACATGCTTATCTGAAGTCACTTCACAAATTCAGATTGAGACTATACAGAGAAAAAACCCAGCAAACCCTCCAATAATAAGCCGAGGGCGACAACAGGGAGGAACAACTTCTTTTACAGAAGGAAAAACCTCAGACAGAACTGGGCTCCAGGTAGGCAGCCATCTGCCTCGACCAGCTGGGGTTAGTGGAAAGAGAAGAGAGAGAAGAAAAGCATAAATAATAAAAATAATAAAGAACAACAAACAACAAAGACACTGGAGGAAACACTGGGCAGGTTGGAGTCGAGGAACGTAGAGTCCAGGTCCAGAGACACATGTAGTAAGGAACAGGAAGAGAGAGGACAGAGGAAAAAGCACAAAACTACAGGAAAGGAAGACGCAAAGTTATGTAATGGAGACAGAGAGACAATGTATGTACCCATTAACTCTGTGTATGCAGCATCTGCACTAGGACTAAAAGACCTAATGAGTTTTAATTCAATGTGACTTCATAAAAAAATGTTTTTAAACATAATGAAGACCAACCATCTTTAAATGTACATTTTTATATATGATCCTATTTGCATAGAAATTCTACATAAGCAGTATCAGCACTGGAACTACCTACCAACTGAATTTAAAACCAATCTAACTTGAAATAGCTGTTAAAATTAAATTTAAACATGAGGAGGGTCTTAATATGTCCATGTTTAGCATAGGTTCATTATGTAAGCAGCATCTAAATTCTAACAACCTAAGTTCAAATCAATCTAACCTTTAAAAGCTGAGAAAATCGATTTTAAACATAACAGACGGGCAGACGGACGGACAACCGTTCTGTTTACATGTCAGTGTGAATCACAGTGACCCTACATTTGCAAGTAAAATGTTTAAACCAGTAGTATTTGTCAGAAGTACTATGTGAAACTATCACTATGGTTGTATTATAACTGTATGGATGTAAGGACAAGCAAGGGAACAGTGTGAGAGAGAGAGAGAGAGAGAGAGAGAGAGAGAGCCTTGGTGTAACAATGATATGGAGCCAAACAGAAGTTGGAGTTTTTGTCAGAAGGTAACAATGAGGACAATATCACAGAAACATACTAAAGGTCTTCCACTGAGCACAATGAAATCCAATTATAAGAGCGTGTAGCTGCCTTTGTTAGTGACAGCCTGCATCTCCATGTCTGCTCAGCGCCATGCGTATCTATGAGTGTGTGTGTGTGCGTGTTCACCTCATTATATTTTTATTTCTGTGTGTGGACCACTGATCTTATATGCGCCTTGTCTTATTTTAGAGTAAACAGCCCGGTGTTACAGGTGAACTATGGCAGAGGTAAAGCCTCAGTGCTAATAATGTTCTGTTGTTCGCCGTGCAGAAACACAAAACAGGCACTAACATTCATTTGAATACCTGTGTCTTGTGTTGTGTTGTCATGATACAGCATTCAATTAAAAAGTCTGTGGCGACTGAGCTATTTGTCTTTGGCATGCAGCTGTGTTTTTCTGAACACATCGACTCACGTCTGCTGGAAATTTGTGTAGGACTAAATTGCGATAGTGTTGTGTGTGAATTGCTTAGTGTTGCAGTAGATCTCCCTCAGTGTACCAGTGTGTCAAAATTGGCCTTCAGATCAATCAAAAACGATGGAAAATATTTGGTTAATGTGACCCCTGGTTCTTACTGATTTCTGATCACCTCCCTGGGAGAAATGTTTCCTACCTTTAAAACTCTGATGCTAGTAATTTTAATCTTCAATGTGGCAGCAACTCACAGGTTCAACGTTAAGAACAAGATTAAAATGGCCTTGAGAAATCCGACGCAAAAGTCAATGACAACCACCTGATACAAGATGAAGACGCCATAATAAGATAGACAACATTAAAATGTCATATAAGAGCAAAGACAAAAACAGTGTACAAGACAAAGACACATACATGATGTAACGTGACAAAAATGGTACAAATGACGTAACAAGATCAAAACTGTAAAAGTCATCACAAGACAAAAATGTAAACGACACAAGATGACAATATAACGTACTGTGAAAACATCACGAAAGACAACGGCAACAACATGAAAAACAACAAAACATGATTAAAACAACGCAGAAGACATCATGAGACAAAAATGACATAAAAGACAAGACGAAAACGAAGTAACATACAGAACGATACAATTGACGAAGCAAAGAACAGCATAAATATATAAATATATATATATATATATATATATAGACCAAAATGGCAACTCTAATTACACCACACGGTTGGTGTTTGCAAGGTTTGCATTGTTTCCAAATATGAAATCAGTGTCAAATGGTGTTTTCAGTCGGCAAACTCTACACCAACAATAGTCTACATTTTGTTAACTTACATTATTATCTATCAATCAAAATTATCACTTTATTATTTTTAAAGTGACCCACCAGAAAGAAATTATCTGTAAATGTATCTGCTTCATGTTGTATTTGATTGCATTTCTGTTATTTCAAATTGTTCCTGCATTTTCTCTTCTCTCTTTTCTTTTGGTTCAATTCTTTTGTTCCTTTTTAGACTTGTCTAAATTCTGTGCATGTGCTGTCAAACTGATGAATTTCTCCTTCTCCTTCTGCTTTTTCTATTTGCATTCATTTTCTTAAGCAGCAGTGATTGATCTCTCAGGACCACCATATTTCAGGATATCTCTGAAGCCATTAGACTTTATTCTCCGCGTGTACAAAATTGCAATGTTCAGATATTTCATTCCAAACCCAAAGCGGTAGAGCAATTGTGTGACATTTCTACTCAACTCCTACAAATAGTCACATTTACAGCATGGCTAAAACTGCTTCTGTATCTTTTCTTTTTTTGTGTGTGGGGGGGGGGGGGGTTAAAATGCTACATTTGGAGGAAAACCCTTGCAGCAGGTGGAACAGCGGCAGTAGCAGAGTGAGTTAATGGTGTCACCTGTCAGTCTGTGCGTACACCTGTGCGCTGGATGTCCAGGTGTAATCCCGTCATAATGATAATGTCCTTTCCAGTGGGGAATCAAACGGCTGGCTGTCACATGAGCTCCGTCAGTGGCCCTGACAGCAGCTTCAGAAACATTTACACTCACGTGCTGACGCTCTGATACATTCCTCCAAATATGGACTGAAACAGTTTGACAGGCAGGCGGCGGAAATAATGGCCACTGAAACATAGTGAAGTTATGATGCAAAATGCATTCACACAGAAAGTTTGTGTGTTAACATTTAGCGCCGTTAATACTAGAGGTGGGAAGTAATTCAGTACAAAAACTCTGAATTACTCTGAATTAAAGTGTTTTTCTCACAACTTTTTCCTTATACTTTCTACATTTTAACACAAATATCTGTACTTTCTCCACCTTACATTTTCAAAACAGGCTCATTACTTTAGGTTTAACGCACTTGAGGAGAGTTATACATTATTTTTATTTTGCATCATTGCGCGCCTTCACAACATCAAGACTGATTACAACCTAAACAGAGGAAACAATAACAAATAGAAAAGACGATCACTTGGTGAATCCATCAATGAATATCACACACAACAAATATTACAAGATGAACAAGGTGAAGAAGACACAACAAGACAAAAGCGACGTAAAAGACAAAAACAATGTAAAAGATGTAACTAGACGTAACAAGACGAAGACAACGGCAAAGACACGACAAAACAAAAACGATATAAAAGACATAAGGAGAAATGCTGCAAAAGTCGCAATGAGATGAAAACATAAAAGATGCAACGAGGCCAAAAATGACATGAAAGACCTAAGACGAAAACATGTATAGTTTTTGATTTGATTTGAAGTTAGAATGGTTTAATAGTTTTCACATTTAGTAATATGACGTGAGGTTCAGTTCACTTTACAGACAAACAGACAGAAGAAGAAATGTCCTTCAAAGACGACTTTGAAGACGACTGATGACTTTACAGTACATTTCAGAGCCTGGACGTTTACACTTTTACTGCAGTAATGAGTTGAATCAGTGCTTCTTTTATCAGAGTAAGATTGTGTGTGCTTTTGTGCCACCTCTGGTTAATATCTCTTATTAATGCAAAAAAAAAAAAAAAAAAGCTATTAATGTTTGGAAATCTGACAGCTGACGGATTCACAGAGATAATCCATCAGTTGATACTCTTTGGTACAGCAGGTTTCAGTCCTGTTCTGTCAGACATTTGAATTGAAAGAGATGGCAGGAGATACAGGGGGGAGAAAAGAACAAGGGAGGGGAATGAGCGGAGCGAGAGAGAAGGAAACAGAAAGAGAACAAAAGAGCCGGCGGACTGGAGTGGCAGCCGAAAGCCGGAATGTTTCACTTCAGATTGACACTTCAGTGAGGGCGAGCGAGCTAGAGAGACAGGACGAGGGGGGAGAGAGAGAGAGAGAGACTTTTAAAGTAGTATCCTTGAGCGAAGAACAGAGTTAAGTGTTCCTTGCAGTCTTCAGTGTGGAAATGAATGGTTGAATCTCCTTGAAAAACAGAGTTGCTATGACAACCGGTCCTTTTCTCCATTTCTCTTAACCCCCCCCCCCCACACACACACACACACACACACACACACACACACACACACACA